>PVJA010023338.1:8585-27541 GCA_004027025.1 Myocastor coypus | reverse complement strand
CCTGCCTCAGCCTCCCGAGTGCTGGGATTACAGGCGTGAGCCACCACACCCGGCAAAGTAATACTTCTCTCTTTCTCCTTTTTTCTTATGATGCTGGGGATGGAACCCAGGACCTCACACAGGCAAGGCAACTATCTAGGCACATAATATGTAGCCTCCAATTGGTGTGAGTTCGAGACCAGCCTGGGTTACAAAAGTGAGCTCAAGGTCAGCCTGAACTGCACAACAAGACCCTGTCTCAAAAAGACAAAAAAAAAAAAAAAAAAAAAAAAAAAAAAAAAAAAAAAATGTAGCCTCCATTGGTGTCCTTGCCCTGCTCTTTTTTTTTTAGAGAAGGTGGGTCTCAAATTCATGGTCATCCTCCTGCCTCGGCCTCCTGGGTCCTGGGATTACAACTGTGTGCCACCACACCCGGCTATTTGCCCTGGTCCCAAAAGCCTCCAAATGTTAAAAGAGCAGGGTCTGGATGTGGGGGTCAGATGCAGGCAGAGGCTGTCCCACTTCTTGATCAGCCTCAGGGACTGCCAGTTGCCCAGCCTGTCACTGCCTGTCTGACCGGCAGCCCCATGAGCCATCTGAGTGGACTCCTGTCCCCAAGCTGCTAGTAGCTGTCATCCCGAAGACAGGCCACCAAGGACTCAGGGATCCTTCGCTGAAGTGAGAGGCTGTCTGGGGCCCAGCCTGGGAATCACATGTCGTCCTCAGCTGTGACAGGCTGGGCCTTTTGGCACCTAGGCTCCATAGGCTGTCAGTGGGGCCCAGTGGGGTATGAGACAGTTCCTCCAGCCTGCTAGAGCCAGTGCTTGATACGCGTGATCAGCTCGCACCTTCCGAGCTGCAGCTGGGGTGGGGAAGCAGAAGCTGCCGCCCTTGCTCTTCCCAGGAGCAAAGCATAAGCAGCAGAGCCTCGCGCCTCCCTGAGCCTCGTTTCCTCGTCTGCAAAGTGGAGGTGGTTCTTATCTGCATCTCAGAGCTGCCGAGCAAACCCAGAGAGAGAGAGAGAGAAGACCTGAAGAGCACTTAGCACAGCACCTGGCACTTAGTTCAAGCTTAGCAATTTGTGGCTGCTTTGATTATGGCCTATAGGAAACATGATCGCCTGCGCTTAGTGGGCAGGTGTGTCTGGGAAGCCTGTAGCCATTGCTGTCTGCTGCAGGGAGGCCTCCTAGCCACAGAACCCTGGCTTGCAGGATGGGTCCCCAAAGCATCCTTGGGGTCCTCCCACCCTTCACTGCACACAGAAGCTATGTGAGGGATCTTAGGTCCAGTTCTTACTGCCTTTCTCTGCGGCTCAGGAGAGGACAGGGAGCCTGACATTGGGGTGCTTCAAGGATTATCCTAGGAAGAGGCCTGATGCCATGTCTGGGAGAGATGGGGATGGAATTTGTGATTCCAGACACACACACACACACACACACACACACACACACACACTGCCCTGTAGTCCCAGGAAAGTAGGAGAAATGGTCCTCACTGTGCCCAATCCTGGGGAAGTATGGGCAGGAGTCTACAGCTAACTCGCCCTGTGGACCCCAGTTTCTGGCTGGGTATTGGTGGGGAGTAGTGGCCAGGGACCCACGGGGCAGGAGGTGTCACTGAGTAACCTCTAATGCCATAAGACATCCCCAAGGAGAAGGGACTCAGGCCCACCTGGCACCTGTGACCTCAGCAAGGAGAAAGGGCTGTCCACTCTCCTGGACTCTAGAGCTGAAGACCTGGTGCCAGTCCTTGTCAGACATGTGACCTCAAGCAAGTGACTTTGTGCTTGTTTCCCATGTGCAAATACCTAAGTGTGTGCCTGGCATGTTTCTGCAAGGAATAAATGGATCAAGGCTTTCTAAGCATTGAGAAGAAGCATGACAGACAAGTGTTGGCACTTATTACCTCTTCCTGTCATTCTGCGGGTCAGGTGTCACCTGTACTGAGCTCTGCTGAGCATGGGCGAATACTAGGTCCTGAGAGCTAGGCTTTTACCTGCATAAGGCTGCCATTTCCTGCAACAGGTTCTCCCAGCCCCTGGCCCAGGGCCAGGAAGTGATCGCAGGAGGAGGCTCCACTCCTCCCTCCTGCTCTTCTCCATTTTCTCTCCTACCCGGCAAGGGCACAGGGAGACTGGAGGTGTACGGAGGGGCCTGTGGGGATCCGTCTAAGAGCATGGGCTCTCGGGGCAGGACTCCTGGTTTGCCACAGTCTTCCCCCTCTGTACCCCAGAGTCTTGAGCTACAGCCTGCCTTCCACAGAAGGAGGGCCCCACCTGCCCCTCACCATAGCGAGGACTAAATGAGGTGGTGCACGCGGCATACTTGGCACAAAGCCTGGGGCGGGGTCAGTGTAAGTGAAATCTTCCCCACTGTCCTAATGCTTGCGCTCAAGTTCAAAGCAGAACACTTCAAGCCCAGTCTGTGCATCCCTTATGTCCTGGTCCCTTCTTACCTGTGCTCAAGGGCTGCAGAGGACCCCTTGGGCCAGCCCAGAACCAAGCACTACACCTCCAGGGATATACACTAGTATGTCCTTGGTAGCTTGCAAAGAAAAAAAAAAAAGGGAAATGACACCAACTCCACCCATTGATTCCTTTACACCCACTCAGCCATGGCAGAAGAGCAGGGCAAAGGGAAGGTACCGGCCTGCAGGCCTCCACCCCTGGGTGTCTTGGCACCTTCATCAGTACCACAGAGCTGATGACCCCACTTCCCAGCCAACAGCACTGCAGTCCAGATGTTGGTGGTGGCTGCTGTGATCCTCCCTGGAAGGAAAAGCTGGGAAGTTGGGATCTCAGCCAAGGCTGGGACAATAAATTGTAGGGGGCCCAGAGGCTGCAGGGCACCTTTGCCCACTGGCTCCTAACACCGCTGCTGTTACTGGGCAGACTTCTCCACCTGGTTTTTGGTCAGAAGGAGGAGTAGGCAGGAGGAGCTGCTGTTGCCATAGCAGTGAGGCTGGTTTCCAGTCACTGCTTCCTTCTTGGGCAACTTAGAACAGGAGGCCACCAAGTCTGGGAACGGGATTCTTTCCCCGTGCATCAGGTCACTGGAAGGGTGACCCAGCCAGGGGAAATGACCTTCCAACTCTTGTTGGATCCCCTACAGTAGGTGCCTGACCCCTCCAGGGTGAGGTTCGGCCCTCAGGGGCCACAGCCAGCCTGTTTTCTTGTCCAGTCTGTGGCCCTGCCACACGAGGCCATGGGCATGTCCTGCACAGTTTTAAAAAGTGCACCGTGAGTCTGGGGGTGTAGCTGCAGGGTAGAGTGTATGCTTAGCTCAGGCAAGAGGCCCTGGGTTCAATCTGCCAGCATCACTAACTAAATAAAGTATACAATTCATTATTTTTGTTTTTATGTATTTGGTTGTTGCAGGGTCTCACTATACAGCTCGGACTTGTGATCCACCTGCTTTCAGCCTCCTCAGCGCTAGGATTACAGGCATGCGCCTCCACACCTGGACTCCGTCGTTGGCTCAGCCCACCCTGTAGGCCAGGCTGGTGCAGCATGTGGTGCAGGGGATCAAACCAAGATCTCTGCACTTACCTAACCAGGCACTCTAGTCAGCTGGGCTAGCTCGCTGGCCCCCAATTCAGTGGTTTTTAATACATTCACAGAGCTGTAAGGCCAT
Source organism: Myocastor coypus (assembly GCA_004027025.1). Classification (NCBI taxonomy): domain Eukaryota; kingdom Metazoa; phylum Chordata; class Mammalia; order Rodentia; family Myocastoridae; genus Myocastor; species Myocastor coypus. The sequence goes on along the minus strand of PVJA010023338.1, from coordinate 23,930 downwards.
CACCCTAATTCTAGGATATCTTTATCATCCTAATAAGAGACCTTGGGCTGAGGTTGAAAGTTCAATTCCTGGTACCAAGGAGAGACAGAGACAGAGAGAGTGAGACACACTGAAGCTATTAGCAGTTACTCCTCACCCTACTTTGCCATTAGCCCATGTCAACTACTAATCCACTTTCCCTCTCTCTGAATAGGATTTGCCTACTCTGGACATTTCATGTACATAGAATTATACAGCACGTGTCTGGTTTATTTCAGTGTAATGTTTTTTTTTTTTTTTTTTTTTTTTTTTGTGGGACCAGGGTTCGAACTCACGGCCTTGCACTTGCCCAGCAGGCACTTGTGCCTCGGAGCTATCTCCCCAGCCCCCTTCAGTGTAATGTTTTTAAGGGGCATCTGTGTTGTGTAGCCTGTACCAACGCTCTGTTCATTTTTGTGGTTTAGTAATAATTCGCTGAATCAATATGTCACTTTTTGGAGGGGCTGGGGAGATAGCTCTGAGGCACAAGTGCCTGCTGGGCAAGTGCAAGGTTGTGAGTTCGAACCCTGGTCCCACAAAAAAAAAAAAAAAAGAATATGTCACTTTTTGTTTATCCATGAGTTGCTGGGCTTGGGGGCTTTTATGCATAGCACTGCTGGGAGCATCTGTGTGTACATTTTCCTTGTTTTCTTTTTCTCTTTTGAGACAGGATCATGCTATGTAGCCCAGGCTGACCTTAAGCTGGCAGTCCTCAGCCTCCTGAATACTGGGATTATAGGAGTGCACCACCATGCTAAGCAGGAGTTTTCTTTTCAGTTCTCAGGTATATATACCTAGGAGTGGAAAGGCTGAGTCTTACGGAAAGTGCTGCTCAACTGTCTTTTCTCTCTCTCGCCCCCTTTCTCCCCTCCCTCCCCTCCCTCCCTTCTTCCCTCCTCTTTCCTTGTTTCTTTCAGATGCTGGTTTTCTTTTAGTTTGGGTTTATTTTGTTTTTAAACAGGTTCTCACTATATAGTCCAGACTGGTTTTGAACCCACTATGTAGTCCAGGCTGGTCTCGAACTCACAACAGTCTTCCTTCCTCAGCCTCCCGAGTGCTGGGATCACAGGGATCACAGGCATGTGTTGCCATGTCTGACTTCTTTCGGTCTTTAAGAAGGTTTTTTTTGTTTTGTTTTTGGCGGGACTGGGGTTCAAACTCACGACCTTGCACTTGCCAAGCACTTGTGCTACAGAACTATCTCCCCAGCCCCTTCTTTCAGTCTTTGATGCAGTATTTCCGTGTAGGCCAGGCTCCTGTTTAGGTTTTGAGTAGCTAACCCATTTTCTGTAGTGGCTGTGCCATTTTGCATTCCCATCAGTGATGCCAGAGAGCTCCAGTTTCTCCACATCAGCACTTGTTCCTCTTTTTTCTGTTTTTTTTTTTGTCTTTTTGAGACAGGGTCTTGCTATGCAGTTGAGGCTGGCCTTGAGCTCACTTTTGTAGCCCAGGCTGGCCTCGAACTCACACCAATCCTCCTGTCTCAGCCTCCCGAGTGCTGGGATTACAGGCGTGTGTCACCATGCCCAGCCTTTCCTGTATTTTGCTTGTGTTTTCTTTATTTGTTTCTTTGCTTTAAGTCAGGGCTTTGGTATATAGCCCAAGCTGACTTCAAACTCTCTTGTTCTTCCTTTGGTTTTTCTTCCTTTTTCCCTGCCTTTCTGCCCTCTTCCACTCTTTCATGTACTGTAGGTTGGACTCAGAATCTTTGCACTAAGCTATACCTTTAGCCTCCTCTCACCTTTGTAATTTTTTTTTAATTTATTTTTTTATTTTATTTATTATTTTCTTGTTTCAGAACCGTTTGTTTATTCACTCATTTCCATGGCCGGCTCAGCCCGCCCCAAGGGCAGGGCTGGCGCAGCATGTGGTGCCGGGGATCGAACTGCGGTCCCTGAAGCCGCCCAAGCTTCCCCAAGCAGGCGCCTTAGACCACTGAGTCATCCCGCCGGGCCCCTCACCTTTGTAATTTTTTTTCTGGTAGTAGGAAATTGAACCCAGGGCCTTTGCACTGAGATACATCCACAGCGCTTTGCTTTCTCTTCTTTGTTCTTTCTTTCTTTCTTTCTTTCTTTCTTTCTTTCTTTCTTTCTTTCTTTCTTTCTTTCTTTCTTTCTCTTTCTGTGTTCTTTCTTTCTTTCTTTCCTTCCTTCCATCCTTCCTTCCTTCCTTCCTTCTTTCCTTCCTTCTTTAATGTATTTAGTATAGGGTCTCGCTACATGACTTGGACTTGTGGTGATCCTCCTGTTTTTGGCCTCCCCGGCCCTGGGATTACAGGCATGCACCACCACGTCCATTCTCTGGCTGGCTCAGTATACCTGGGGGGCAGGCCCAATGCAGCATATGGTGTGGGGGATAGAACCTGGGTCCATGCACTTGCCTAAGCAGGTGCTTAGTCCAATGAGCTGTCTTACCAGCCCAGCCCTTTCCATTTTGTTTTTTTCATTCAAGACAGAGTGTTGCTAAAGTAAGCTGCCCAAACTGGGCTTGAATTGCAGTTCTCCTGCTCAGACACCAAGAGGGCCAGGAGTACAGGCGTGCACCACCACACCTGTTTTATTGATTATTGCTAGCCTACTGAGTAGGAAGTAGTACCAAACTTGCAATTTTGGTTTGCAATTTCCAATGACAAATGCCTTTGGCCATATTTTCATGTGCTTATTAGTGTATTTTTGGAGCCATTTCTATTCAAATTCTTTGTCCTTTTAAAAATTGTTTATTAATGGATGAAAAGTCCTTTATATATTTTGATTCCTGAACCCTTAATGGGGAACTGGAGAGATAGCTGAGTAGAATAAGCACTTGCTTGCTTGGCAAGCACAAGGCCCTGGTTCTGAAAAAAAAAAAAAAAAAAAAAAAAAAAAAGGTCCACCCCTTAATAAATGTATGATTTGCAAGTATCTTCCGTTCTGCGTTCTGCGGGAAGATTCTTCCCTGTCTTGGTTGTGTCCTTTGATGTCACAAGCTTCCCATTTCCATGATGTCCAATTTAATTTGTTTCTAGTTTGGCTGCTTGTACTTTCATTTTTATTTTTATTATTTTTTTAAATTTAATTTAATTTAATTTAATTTTTCTTGTTTCAGAGCCTTTGTTTATTTATTCACTCATTTTTATGGCCGGCTCAGCCCACCCTGAGGGCAGGACTGGCGCAGCATGTGGTGCCGGGGATTGAACTGCCGTCCCTGAAGCTGCCCAAGCTTTCCCAAGCAGGCGCTTTAGACCACTGAGCCATCCCGCCGGGCCCCTGGACTTTCATTTTTAAAAGTTTTTTTTTAATTTAAATAAATTATTATTATTATTATTATTATTATTATTGTCTTTTTTAGACAGGGTCTCGCTACGCAGTTCAGGCTGGCCTTGAGCTCACTTTTCTAGCCCAGGCTGTTCTTGAACTCACACCGATCCTCCTGCTTTAGCCTCCCAAGTACTGGAATTACAGCATGCCCTGCCTAGATTATTTATTTATTTATTTACTTTTATTTATTTGGTACAAGGTCTCGATATGCAGCTCCAACTTGTAGTGAACATCTTGTCTCAGCCTCCAGGCCTGCGTGGCATGTGATACTAAGGATCAAACCCAGGTCCTTGCACTTGCCAGAAAGGCGCTTACACTACTAAGCTATTTCCCCAGCTTGGACTTCTGCCACTGTAACAAAGAAATGCTTTCCTAATCCAAGGACGGTGTAGACTTGCCTCTTCTAAGAATGTTATAGCTGGGGCCCGGCAGGATGGCTCAGTGGTCTAAAGCGCCTGCTTAGGAAAGCTAAGGCTGCTGCAGGGACTGCGGTTTGATCCCCAGCACCACATGCTGTGTCAGCCCTGCCCTGCAGGCTGAGCTGGCCATAAAAATAAATAAACAAACAAACAAAAGTTCTGGAACAAGAAAAAATAATAATAATAAAATTTTTTAAAAAAGAATGTTATAGCTTTGGCTCCTTCACTTAAATTTTTGATCAGTTTTGAGTGGAGTTTTAAGAAATAGCAGGAAGGCCAGGTGTGGTGGTGCACTCCTGCAGTCCCAGCACTCAGGAGGCTGAGGGAGAACTGCTGTGAGTTCAAAGCCGGCCTGGCCTACATAGTGAGTCCAGGTCAGCCTAAACTGCATAGCGAGAGCCCATCTTAAGAAAGAAAGAACAAAGCAGATATGGCAGGAGGTGGGCATCCAGCTTCATTCTTCTGAGCGTGGACAGATGTTCAATTGTCTCTGAAGCGTTCACTGAAAGGGAGAGCTTCTCCATTGAGTGGCCATGGCATCATTGTTGGAAATCAATTAACCGTAATGTATGGCTCTATGTTCAGACTTTTGTTCCATTTATCTATATGTCTATCTTAAGGACATAATGCCTGAACTATGCTGAACTGATTACTTTAGCTTTGGTTTTTATTGGGGGGGGGGGGTTCAACTGGAGATTGAACTCAGGACCTTGCACTTCGCAGACAGGTGCTTATATTGCTGAACTATCTCCCTGACTTCCTGGTTTTGTTTTGGGGGCTTTTGTTTGTCTGTTTGCTTTTGAGACAGAGTCTTTCTATGTTTTTGAGGCTGGCCTTCAGTGTAGCTCAGCCTGGCCTTGAGCTCCTGGGTATGACCCACCATGGCTAGTTTTTCCCTGGAGCAATTTATCCTATCTTCTAACTTTTAATGCTTTTGTAAGTGAAATTAATTATTTTCATCTTTGAATTCTTTATTGTTAATGTGTAAAAATAACAAACAATGGAATAAGTGCTTGCCTGGCAAGCACAAGGTCCCAAGTTCAATCCTGGGTACCACAACAAAAAAGAAAGAAAGAAGTGACTTTTGCATATTGATCCTGGGTTCTGCAGCTTTGCTGACCTGATTTACTCGCTCTCATAACTTAGCTTTCTCTGCAGAGGAGTTCATGTCACCTACAAATACTTTTATTTCTTTTTTTCTGACCTGGATGATTATAATTTCCTTTTCTTGCCTAATTGTCCTGCCTAGAACCTCCAGGTCAATGTTAAAAAGAAATGACAAGCTAGGTGTGTGATCTCAGCACTCCTGAGGCCGTGGCAAGAGGATTTCTGGGTTTTTGGAGCCAGCCTGGGCTACATGGCACTATCCTGCCAGGTGCCTGCACAGGCCTGGCACAGAGTCAGTGTCCGTGACTGCTTCTTGTGTGAAGGGAGAGAAGAGAGGGCCATGGGCCCCACCTGGCCAGGCCATTGCTGGACTGCATGGGCTGGGCTGGGTGGGGGAAGGGTCCCGAGCCTCAAAGGGGCATGTGGAGGACAACCTGTGGTCCTCCCCTCTGGGGCCAGACTCACAGTGCACCCCCATAGACAGCAAGGCAGCTATGAGCCAGCAGCCTCCTGAGCCTCTTACACATGCCCTCACGTCAGCCTCACAGGCTCTCCATGAAGTTGTGCTCTTACCATCATCCATACCTGCCCCCTCTTTTTGAAACAAGATCTCACCAAGTTTGCAATTTGTCCAAGCTGCGCTCAATGTTGCCATCCTCCTGCCTCAGCCGCCCAGAGTGCTGGGATTGCAAGCCCAAGTTTGTAAAAGCTCCACCAGGAGACTTGTAGATTCAATAACCCACTTTTTTTTTTTTGCGGGACTGGGGTTTGAACTCATGACCTTGCACTTGCCAGGCAGGCACTTGTGCCATGGAGCTGTCTCACCAGCCCCTAATAACTCACTTTGAAGATGAACAGATGAAGGCACAGAGATGTTAAGTGCCCTGGCTGAAGGTCACACAACTAATGATGTTAAAGATAGGGTTCATACTCAGATAGTGTGGCCGTGTTTCTAATATACACCATGAAGCTCTTGAGAAACAAACAACAAGAATTTGGCTTGAGGAGGCTGAGGCAGGAGGATGTGGCCAGCCTGGGCAAATCAATGAGACAGGGTCTCAAAATTTAGAGTGCTGGTGATACAGTTTGGTTTCAATACTGGTACCATGGGGGGGGGGGCTACCTTTGTATGAAACTGAGATTTTAATAATTATTTTAATAATGAATGACAATGTGGCACAGCAGTTTATTGCTTAGAAGGCACATTCCAGTACATGTATTCCCTTGAGATCATTATCCTACTTTATCTTCCAACTTCTCTTTATTTTTTTAATCTTTTTATTTAGTACAGGGTCTCACTACATAGATCAGACTTGTAGTGATTCTCCTGTTTGCAGTCTCCCAAGTGCTGGAATTATAGGCATGTGCCACCATGCCCAGTATTCAATCACTGGCTCAGCATGCCCCAGAGGTGGGGCTGGCTTGGCATTCCTGGGGATCGAATCCCCAGCCCCTGCCTCTGCTTAAGCAGGTGCTTTAATCCCCTGAGCTATCTGGTCAGCCTCCAACTTCTGTTTAAAGAAGACTGGACATGAAGAGCGTAATAGAACACACCTGTAATCCCAGTGCTTGAGGAAGTGGAGGCAGGAGAATCACAAATTTGGTCTCAGCTTGGGCAACTGAAACTTTATCTAAAAATTAAAAAAAAAAAAAAAAAAGAGAGAGAGAGGAAAGGAGAGAGAGAGGAAAGGTTAGGGACATAGCTCCGGCAAAGGCCATGGGTTTAACCTCTGGTTCTGCCAGAAACAACCCTCTCTTCTTGTCAGTGAGGAGACTTGAAGATACGGAGACGAAAGATGGCTTGTTTGACCTGCCACTGTTCGTTGGTCACCTAATGCGTGCAGAATTCTTCACATTATTGGATGGAACCCTCACTTAAAGCCAGGGAGTAAACATTACTCCCATTTCATAGCTGAAGAAACTGAGGCTCCAGGTGACTTTCCAGATCCCACACAGCCTGTGAGCTGGAGCATAATTCCAGGTCTGCCTGACTCAGAGCCTACGCTGCTAACTCCTGGGCTCCCAGCCTCAGCCCTCTTCAGGGCAGGTGTGAACTCCACGGGGTTTTTTCTCAGCTTCCCTCCAACCCCAACCCTCCATCCGCTCCTGGGAATCTGGGAATCTTTTTTTTTTGGGGGGGGACCGGGGTTCAAACTCACGACCTTGCACTTGCCCAGCAGGCACTTGTGCCTGGGAGCTATCTCCCCCGCTCCTGGGATTCTGACTGCAGCCATGATTAATTCCCCACCAAGTCCCTGCCCCATGAAGGTGCTTTCCGCTGCAAGTTTTTGGCTTAATTACATGGCGGTGCTCGTTTTGCTTCGTCGAGGAATCTGATTAATCACCATTTTCTCCGTCCAAATGTTCAGTTGTCTACAGCAGCACCTCCTGGGAGGTCCTGTTTGTGCTCAGCTCTCCTTGCCCTGGTTAGCTTCCTCTCCTTCCAAGGCTATGCTGCCCACTCCAGAGCCTGCCTTGGTCCCAGCAGTCTGGGAACAGGGACTTGGGCAGAGGTGGAGCGAGGGGCCTGGGAAAGGTCCCAGGTGTGGAGGAGTCTTGGGGAATCCTCAGCTTGCCAAGAGAGGCTTGGTACCCCTACCTCCTCCCCAGCACCCTGCTCCCAGCAGGCCTTCCCTGCCTCCTCAGGACCCCTTCCTGGCACCCTGGGCCTCAGGCCCAGCTGCATCTCTTCCACCCCTGCAGCCTTCCAGAGCTTCCCCATCATCAGCACAGTCCCACACCCAAAGTAACCAGCTGGCCTAGGACTTCTGGGCTTTGTCCCTGAAAGGGCTGCATCCCAAGAAATGTCGTGGTCTTTTCTTGTGGTCCTCCTGCCTCAAACCCCTAGGGGCTGAGATTCCAGTCATGTGCCACTATGTTTCCTCTTTTTTTTTTTTTGTCTTTTTGAGACAGGGTCTTGCTGTACAGTTCAGGATGGCCTTGAGCTCAGTTTTGTAGCCCAGGCTGGTCTCAAGCTCTCACTGATCCTCCTGCCTCAGCCTCCCAAGTGCTGGGATTACAGGCGTGCGCCACCACGCCCGGCTTCCTGTGCCACTATGGACACGTAGGGAGTGCTCAATACACCAGGTACTGGCATTGTCTCATTTAATTATTGCAATGTCAGGAAAGGTGAAGGTCATTGTTATTCCCATTTTACAAAGGGGAAAACTGAGGCTTAGGTCAAAGATAAGCAGAGAGCTCCCAAAGTGGTGAGTGCCAGAACTCAGACTCAGAGCCGTGCAGCTCGAATGCCTTCTCCCACTGCTATAAGTTGTCTTTGGTGGTCAGGGTGGATGGTGATGGTCAGAACCCATGCCAACGTCCTCTGCTTCCCAGAGGCTGGGCAGAGGCCCTAGGAGACACTGCCGACAGAGGGCAAGTGTGCAAAGCTGGCATTTCCAGTTTATAATCTGCTTCCTGCTGGAGCCCAGAACTTAGGGAGAGCAAAGGCCAAGTGCAAGGCAGGGACATAGTCACCCCAGATCCAGGGAGCAGGCTCCTGTCTCGGGGGAGATTAGGGGTTTACAGAAGGCCTGGCCTTGAGAACAAATCAAGGAGACTTCTCCCTGTCAGCACCATTTTGAAGTGTGTGTCTGTCATCTCCCGAGGGGGAAACTGAGTCACAGTCACTGGCCTGAAGTCCTCTGCTGTGGACATTGGAGGTGTGGACCAGATGGTGGATGCACAGATAGGCCCAATGGGATTGAAAGCTTGTGGATTTCTGGGAGGTGTCTCCCAGGTGGTAGCAGCACTCTAGGCTCCATGGCCCAGGATTTATGCAAATTAATGTAGATATATGTTAATTGGGTCACTACCAAGCACAGAGTTCTAATAATGCAGCTGCCAGCTCAGAGGAGTAGTGAGACAGATATACCCAGAAGAAGCCTGTGGAGCCCCCCAACTGGGGAAGGGGTGGAGACGGGTCAGTGGCCACAGGGATGGGAGAGTAGGGTTGCCATGGAGACAGAGGAGGGAGCCTGCTTCCCAACAGGACCTGGGCTGGCCAGATTGGCCTGCTGAGATGGTCCTGGGGCTCCCTCCCAGCTCCAAGCTGGTCTCTGAGGGCTAATTATGTGGAAGGTAGTGACCAGCTGCTCCCTGGCTCCCCCAGGCCCAGCTGAGGTGGAGGATGGGACCACAGCAGGAGGGTGTGAGGACCGACAGATGGTGGTCTGGTCTGGGGCTGGGTAGGAGGATCTGCCCTGAGGAGGAGGCCCCTCAAGAGCCACAGGCTCTCCAGCAGGGCCATGACTCAGATTCCCAACATAGGACAGGCACACTGGCCCAGTCACTATGTCCTAGTGTGTGGTGGGAAGAGCGTCAGCTTCACACAGACCAGCTGGAAGCTTCTCCGTCCTATGTCCCCTGCACAGGCCCTCCCCTGGGCCTCAGTTTCCCATCTGTACATAGGAATGCGGTTAGGAGGTATGGAGTGCAGGTATAGCTTGGTGGCAGAGCGCTAGTCTAGCATATATATATATATATATATATACATATATGGACCTGGGTTCATTCCTAGGTGCCAAGATAATAATGCAGTAAGTGCTGATAAACATTCGGAGTTGTGTGCTATGGGAAACAACACCTTTCTTTTTCTTTTTTTTTTTTTTTAAAGAATTTTTTTATTTTATGTATTTATTTTTTTCTTATTTCAGAACCTTTGTTTGTTTATTCACTCATTTTTATGGCCGCCTCAGCCCACCCCGAGGGCAGGGCTGGCGCAGCATGTGGTGCCAGGGATCAAACCATGGTCCCTGCAGCCGCCCAAGCTTTCCTAAGCAGGCGCTTTAGACCACTGAGCCATCCTGCCGGGCCCAAACAACACCTTTCCATCGTTGCCTCTTTTGCTGTGTGGAGCAGGACTCAGGAGGAAAGAGGCAGGACGGTTCTCTCCAAGAGGACAGGAACTGGGTCTGCTGTCCTCAACCCCAAATTCTCAGGACATGGCATGTGAAAGACGCTAGAGAAACATCTGGAGAATGAACAAGCCACCAGGTATTAATACTCGGAAGAGGGTGTGGTGGCTCAGACCGAGTTGGGGCCCCCAGACTGCCTGGGTGGGGGCGCTCACTGCCCCAGAGCAGGTTCTGAGCCAGCTCAGCCCTGTGTCTCTTTCTCCCCTGATGGGGGTGGGAGAAGCAGGGGCACAGAGAGAGCCCCTCATCCCAGCTCTGCCCCATCCTCAGCAACTGTGGGGCCCGAGGGTCCTCAGCTGACAGCGCCTGGAGAAGGGACAGGGGTGGGGCTGGACAGCACCCTCAGGCTGAAGGAAGCAGGGCTGTGAGGATGGAAGCAAACTGGGGTTGGGTGGCACCAGGGGCTGCCAAGGCAGCACGTGGGGTGGGGAGACATTAGCCCCTCAGCCACAGTCACCCAAGCCTGAAGGCCAGGGCAGGGCAAGCCTGGGTGGAGATTTGGAGCAGCAGAGGCTTGGCCAGGGTCGCACAGCAGTTTGCTTTTGAGGTTGGGGAGGCTCTAGGGCTGTTCTTCCTCTTTCTTTTCTTCTCTTTCCTCTTCTTCCTTTTTAAAAAACATTTATTTATTTACTTCTTTATTTATTTTTGGTACAGGGTCTCCCTACGCAGTTCAGACTCACAGTGTTCCTCCTGCCTCAGCCTCTCCAGTACTTAGATTACGGGCACACACCACCACTGCCAATTTCAGGGCTAGCACAGAGCACTTAGGGTTCCAGGGCCAGCAGGGCATATGGTGCCAGGGTTCAAACCAGGGTCCTCGTGCTGGCAAGGCAGGCGCTTAGACTGCCGAGCTGTCTCCTCAGCCCTCTTTTTCTTTTTCTTTTCTTTTTTTAAGACAGGGTCTCGCTGTGTAATTCAGGCTGGCCTTGAACTCACTATATAGCCCAGGATGGCAATTGTCCTGCTTCCGCCGCCCAAGTGCTGGGGTTGCAGGTGTGCACCACCACGCCTGGCTTCTCGTGTTCTTCCACATCATCTCAGAGCTGAATCAAAATCTGAAGGCATTTTGGGTTAACTCCCTTAAAAAGATATGACTTTGTTATAAAACATTTCAGAAATACACAAGCACGTATCCTTAACATCAAAGCCTCTCCTCTAATCCCCATTCCCTAGAGATGAACTCTTGTCACCATTGTTACCTCTCTCCCTGGCTCTTGATGCTGGATTCACTGTCACACGCAATTTGTGTCTCTTTGGCTTTTTTTTTTTTTTTTTTCCCCACAATGGAATCGCATTGTTCTGCTGCTTGGCTTTCTTCACTTAGCAGAGATAGCTTGGCCATTCTCCAGGGGGAGGGGCTGGCTGTGGGGTGGGAGAGGCCAAAAGGCTGTGGGAAACTTGCAGAAAGCGCGGGGGTGTGGCCGCTGGCACCGAGGAGGTTCCAGACCCCTAGGGACCTCCCCCAGCCCCCGAGCTCCCCCTGGTGGCCACCTCTGGGTCTGCACCCTGAGGGCGGGCCACGCCCCCTCCACGCCCTCGTTCTCTGTAAGCCTGGCAACAGTCCTTGCCCAAGAAATACTTGGTCAGCCGGGCGTGGTGACTCACGCCTGTAATCCCAGCACTCGGGAGGCTGAGGAAGGAGGATTGGTGCGAGTTCGAGACCAGCCTGGGCTACAGAAGTGAGCTCAGGACCAGCCTCAACTGCATAGTGAGACCCTGTCTCAAAAAGGCAAAAAAAAAAAGAAATACTTGGTCAGTGGATTCTCCCCTCACCCTGCCAAAGACCACGAGGTCTCCGCGACCGATCCTTTGAGCTTCTCGTTGGACGGCTCGGCTTGTGTCCCAGTGACACGGCCCTCAGAGGAGCCTCCCTCCCTCCGTTGTCACTGTGCCCCTCCCAGAGAAGGAGCCAAGACCCTCATCCGCAGGGCTCCTTCCAGCCCACTCTCTCATTTCATGCATGAGGGCCCAAGTCGAGTTTAATTTTGTCAGCTGCTTCCGAAATCCACTGGGAAAAGGTGGGGCTTGAGTTGGAGGGTTCCGCAAAGGCTATTGCTGTGTGCTGATCACTCACCAACTGTGTGCAGGGCACTGGGTTTGCTGAGAGCTTTGTGTCAACTGTCTGTATCCTCAGGGCCCCACCAGCGGGGAAACTGAGGCCTAGGGAAAGGGAGTAGCCTGCCCAGGACTACACACTGTCCAATAATCAAGCTGGGTTGCAGCTCAGACCTTCTGGGAAAGAGACTGAACCACAATGGACCAAACTGTATTCCAGAATCTCCCTTATCAGGCTGCAGGTAGCCAGACTTCTGCAGTAAGGCCTGTGGCAGCATAGCCAGGATTTTGGCCAGGGAAATTGTTGACTTGCAGGATCAGCTGTAAGGGCTTGGGCGCCAGAGGCTTCTGGTGGGTTCCACAGCTTAGCTGCCTCTCTGCCCTCTCCCCCAGCCAGCTTCCTGAGGCTGAGGTGGGCCCATCTGCATTATTTATCCTTCGCTCTCTATCGCCTCCCCCCCACCTGGGGTTGGGCTCCTGGGGTTGGTGTCTAGACTGACAAGAGCATCCTACTGAGAAGAACAGAGACAGCCCTGACTCGGGGCTGAAGGTTCCCATGGCAACAGCATCCCCCTCAGCTGGCTGCAACCCGATAAATAAATAATCAGGGGTGGAGGTGGGGAACTAAGGGCGGGGGAGGGGCAGCAGGGGGAGCCTGGGGCTTCACTCTGCAGAGGAAAGGGGGCCCCTTCCATTTGCAGGAGGCTGGGGGAGGGGACTGGTATGGCCAAGTGAGAGAAAAGATGGGAGAGCAAAATGCTGGGTTGTGAGAAATTTGGAGGACCGGGTAACAGCACTTAAAGTTGAGGTTCAGCTCTTGCAGCTGGACACAGTGGGGGCCCAGAGCCCTGGAAGCAGACCAGGTTTGGGTGGGTTGAATTCCCAATGAGCCAGCTGGTAAGTGGCAGGTTGGAAAGGGGCTGAAGGCTGGCAACCCAGTGGGCTGGCAGTCATGAGGGGGTGGGGTGCGCGTCTCCCAGGGCATATGGTACACAAAGCAGAGCCCAGGTTATGGCCCTGAGGCCAGAATCGGAGAAGTAGCTGGCAGGGAAGGGACTTGACTTAACTGTCAGCACCCCACTATGGCCTGTACTGCCCTGGACATCAAAAGTGTCACAGCGGACACTGCAAGCAGCAGCCCTGCCCTCGAGGAGCTTGCTACCTGGTTTAGGGACAGACAGTTTGTAAGAGCAGGTGGCACATTGGCTAATAATTAGTGCTGTGGGAAAAAACAAAGCCAGGGGCTGGGAGGGACAGGGAGTTCAGGTTCAGAACAAAGTCTTAAGTCATGCCAGCTCCTCAGGACTCTAAGACTATGTTGTACCCACACTGTTGGCAAAGAAGCTGAGGCACTAGAAGGTTTGTGATTTGCCTGAAGTTGGGTAATACAGGACGGTGGCACCAGGGCTCTAGGCCACACTTTGCTCCTAACCCGTAGGTCCTGCTGCTTCCAAGGCAGAAGCCAGGGAAGAGTGGCTGGCAGAAGAGGGCATCTGTGGGCAAGAGTACTGAGAAAGCTGGGACTGAAACGCCTCGGCCAGCCTCGGTGCCACGGAGGTTGTAGTGACCTCAGAGAGAGCTGTTTCAGTGGCTGACCAGAAAGCTGCATGGTAGTGGGCATAGGGTGGCAGGCAGTGTGTGGAGACCTCTGAAACAGTTTTAGATGTGAGAGTTGAGACAGACAGGGCTGGTGGCGGGTAGTTAATGGCAGCAGCTTGGATGTGGTCAGGAGCCAGTGGCCAGGGTACTGGGAAGAAGGCAGCTGTGTCTCTCAGAGCAAAGGGCCCGTAGGGCTGGGGCTCCTGAGAAGACAGGCTGGTGCAGGCCTCGGCTGGGAGGATGTGGCAGACAGGGATCAGGAAGGCCAGACCACCACTGAGAGGGCGTTCACAGGGATCCCGGGAGGACCCAGGACAGGGGAGACCCTAAACTCGTAGGAGAAGCCTCGTGCATGATAGCAGGAGCCACCTTGCAGCTACAAGTGTGGGTCTTCCGTGGGCCCTGGTGACTTTGTAGAATGAAGGGCTGTGGTGCAGACCTGGGAGAGCTGGGCGCTGGCTTAGTCTGACAGGTGTGGTGAAAGAGGAGGAGTTCTGGACTGTGACCAGGCTGATGCTGAGGGATCATAGGCCGCCAAAGACTGGGCCTTTCATCCTGAAGGAATTACCTGAGGAGTCTGCAAGGGGTTTACAGGTTGATGACTTGGGGGACAATGTCCAAGGGGCACTAGGGATGAAGAGGAATGGGGATGGTCCTGGAAAGGTTTTTGAGAGACTGAGACTGAATGAACTGTCCTCAGGCATGGAAGCTGTTACCAGGAGCACGAAGGGGCCAAGCTCATCTTTCAGAGGGAGCAAGAGGTGGTGGCCCGAGCCTATGACCCCAGATGCTGGGGGCTCCATCGGGAAGGTCACACTCTTAGGCCCAGCTGGGCAACTTAATGACTTAGCAAGACCCTGATTCAAAATAAAACCATTCTTTTTTGCTTTTTCTTTTTCCTGTTTCAGAACTTCTGTTTGTTTATTTATTTATTTTTATGGTGGTGCAGCCTGCCCTGAGGGCAGGGCTGGTGCAGCATGTGGTGCCAGGGCTCGAACCTTGGTCCCTGCAGCCGCCTAAGCTTTCCTAAGCAGGAGCTTTAGACCACTGAGCCATCCTGCTGGGCCCAATAAGACCATTTTTAAGGGCTGTGCCAAGGATTTGTAGTCATCGCAGCCTCTGAAGACTGTTTCTAAGGTGGTGCAAGCGGAGGGGGAGATGGGTCTTCCTATTGCCTTCTTACCAGGGTTTGTTAATTAGCTGCCTACTGCTGCAGCATAAGCAGGAATTGGGGAATGTTGGGCTTGGTTTGAAAAGAAAAATAACTTTAAGGGCTAGGGGAATGGCTCCATGGTACAGTGTTAGCCTGGCAGCACAAGGCCCTGGGCTCCATCTCAAGCACTGACAAGAATAATAGCTTTAGAATCAATATTATTTAGGCCAGGGATGCATGCCTATAATTCCAGCACTTAGGAATCTGAGGCAGGAGAAGCATTGCAAATTTGAGACCAGCCTGAGCTACAAAGTGAGCTCAAGGCTAGCCTGAAGTGCATAGTGAGACTCTGTCTCAAAGAGAAAAAAAAATCGATATTACTTTTTTCTTTTAATTTTTAATTTTTATTTTTATTATTATTATTTTTTTTTTTTTTGGAAGGACCAGGGTTTGAACTCAGGCCCTTGCACTTACCAGAGAAGTGCTTCCTCTACTGAGCTATTTCCCTGGCCCCATGAGTTGATATTATTTAAAAGACATTGAATCTTACTTTTTAAGAAGGTATTGTTTTATTTATTTATTTATTTATTTATTTATTTATTTATTTATTTATGTCTGTTTGAGACAGGGTCTTGCTATACAGTTCAGACTGGCCTTGAGCTCACTTTTGTAGGCTAGGCTGGTCTCAAACTCACACCAATCCTCCTGCCTCAGCCTCCCAAGTGCTGGGATTACAGGCGTGCGCCATCATGCCCGGCCAAGAAGGTTTTTTTTTTTTTTTT
>PVJA010023337.1:0-33132 GCA_004027025.1 Myocastor coypus | reverse complement strand
AAAAAAAAAAAAAAAAAAAAAAAAAAAAAAAAAAAAAAAAAAAAAAAAAAAAAAAAAAAAAAAAAAAAAAAAAAAAAAAAAAAAAAAAAAAAAAAAAATTAAATGCCTGCACTGTCTCCATTACCTTTCTGTACGTTTGGCATGTAGTGAGGGTGCAACAAATACTGAAAGAAAGAAAGAAAGAAAGAAAGGATACATGGACAGATGGACAGACAGGCAGACGAGGGATGCTGCTCTGACGTATTTGTCCAACTGAATCTGCACACCAACCCTTAAGGAGTTAGAGGGACTAGAAATCATGCCCTTTTTAAAGCAAGAAGATAGAACCCAGACAGAGACTGCCTTGCCGGGCATGCATGGAGTAATAGGTGGTCTCAACTCTCTTCTTCTGATCTTCCAGTATCTTCTCTAAACAGTGGTGCTAGGGTGCAGGGGAACTGCTTGGTCCATAAAGCCATATCCTTCAAGAAGAGAGGTGACATCTGAGACCCCGGGGCCAGCTGATCTACACTTTGCGGGCCATTCCCTTGTATTTTATTTCTTATCCTTTCCTAACTCAATAGTTGTTTTATAGCGAACCATCCTCTTCACTCCAAGGGACAGGTCAGGAAGTCAAAGGAAGAGTCCAGCCACTTAGAGACCTGCAAATATGGCTGATCTGCCGATAGCAGGGCAAAAAACTGCGCTCACATTGCACCAAAATCACCACAGCCTCAGTTTGCAGTGTGTGCTCCTGCCCGTGGGAGTCTCATGCACACACCTAGAAATGAGGGGCAGCTGTCACTGTCAGCATCATGGTGTCACAAAGCCACAATCAGTGGCAAAGACGCAGCAGGACTTTGAGGTGTTCAGTCAGAGGATCCGTAAGTATTTACCAAGCCTTGTCATGCTCCTAACAACCTGCTGGATGCAAGGGAGGGACACAGAAAAGACAGGAGATGCCAAGCCTGGCTGCAGGAGCCCACGGCACCCCTTGTATTTGAAAAAATGTAACATTGCATGGTCAAGAGAGGAATTAAAGAATGCCATTAGATGCATGGGGCCTGTTTTGCTGGGGGAGGTCAGCACTGCTGTTTGGGGTAGAGAGCAAAGAAATGGGCTCTGGAAAACTGGGGAGCAGTGGTCTGGTGAGATAGCAGAGAAGGGGAAGTTCCTGAGAAAGCAGAATGAGTAGGTCCTAGGAGCAGAACAGGGGCTGCCCAGCCCGCAAGAGGAGGTGACAAGGTGGTGGCACCTGCGTGCTCCGGGGCCAGTTGCTCATAGCTTGTGTCTTCAGTTTCTCTCCTACGAAACCTTGTTGATTGTAACAATAAACATTCTCAAAACAAACAGCATAATAATTCATCTCATCAAGTTATTATTTATAACAATGCTGGCAGGGTTAAATGAGTTAATGTAATAAGGAGCTTTTTAGAGATTCCTGGTTCCAACAAACACAGCTGGCTTCCTTGAGCTTGCTCCCTAGGGTGGACAGGCAGCATGGTCCAGCGAAAGGCAAAATCCTCTCAAAGATGCCACAGGAGGGAAGAGGACAAAGTCATGAAAGAGAAATGGCTCAGAAGTGCCCTGCAAAGAAAATCTCAGGCTACGGTAAGACTCGGAGCAGGTAGCCTCTCGGCCTGCTTCATGGCATCGCAGGAATACTTCCGGGAGGAGGTGATGGCTGCAGAACCCACAGAGCAGAGAGGGAAAGGAGAGAGTGGGTGGTGAAAGCTGAGGAGCCGCCAAGTAGAAGCGACAAGCCCAGTGGACAGGAAGTGAGATTGAGAGCTAGTGCGCAGGAGGATCCGCCAGGGCTTGGGTGCTGGTCCCAAAACAGAGAGAGGTGCGGTGACAAGGAAGACCTAGGCAGGGAAGTGAGGACATGTGCCTTGGTTGCTTTTCTTGCTGAGACAAAAGACCTGACACTCAAAGTCGGAGGCTAGAAGGTTTATTTAGCTCACAGCTTGCGGAATTTTTAGTCCACAATCAACTGGCTCCAAGGCAGGGTGGCGTGGCCGAGGAGTACTGTAGAGGAAAAACAATTTGCGGCATGCGAAAGGTAACCGAGCAACAAGGGATGACCACAGCTCTCTCCACCCCTTATATCTCAGTCAGGCTACTTAGGGCAGGGACCACTCACCCTTAATTCTGGTGTCCTTGACTGTAGCACTGCACCATGAATCAATCCCAGGGTCACACACACTACTGTATGAGGCTTCATGGGGACGTGTAGACACAAGCCACAGCCATATAGAAGGCTGTCTGAGTGGGAAGTCTTCTTTCCTTTCCAGCCATAATTTCCTCATCCTTAGGTGAAGGCAGCTGGAGAAGCCGAAGGGCATCCCACTCCCAGGGCATGATGGGATTCATGTGTGTCAGAGGATTTGCTCCCACCTCCCCCTCCATGCCCTTTTGCCTTCCCTGTTCTCATCACTGATCTGGGACCAGCACAGCACAGAGAAACAGGCTAACCAAGCTGAAATGTCAAACCAAGGGCTCAACAAACATTTATTGAGCACCTACTGTGTGTAGGCAGTGCTAACTAAAACGGCCATGATATTTGCTTTCCTGATGCATCTTCTCAAACATAGCCAGAGGTCATGGGAAATCTCGCATGCTTGGGAATGAACGGAACATGGGGGCCCCGGCTGGACGCCTCTCTCTTACAGCCCAGGCACAGGTGGTATGCTGGCCAGGTGGGAGATCTGTGTGTGTGCTTGGGTTGGGCAGGGTGTGGCTTGGCTGAGATGCCGTCTTTTGTTCTCCTGCCCATACTCCCATGCTGTAGGTATCTAGGTCGACTATCGCTGTCATTAATCAAGATTTTCACTATTGACGTGGAAACGGCAGGTGTTGGAGGTTATGAGCAGAGAGACCTGGCAGGAGAGGCTGGGAACCCCAGAATGGACATTGCTCCCTCACCCACACAAGCAGCTCTGACACATTGTAGAGGCTCTGGGAAATATAAACTCTTGTATTTCCGAGCTACAGAAAAAAATCCCACTCCAGAAGTGCTTCACAATAGCTTGTTGGGCACTGTCTCACAGAAAGGAATGTTTTCTTTGTTAATGCTTCTAACTCCATTGTCTCTTGTCCAGACCCTAGAGTTCCCACAGTTTCCCAGGAAGCCCTCTTGCTGATCTGATGCAGACTTGTCCAACTGGAACCAACAACAACTGAGAAGTAACAGCAGGAGTGGCGGCTGCCATTTCCACAATGACAGCAGATTAGCATGGCTGGGTCTTGGTGGCAGGAACCAGCCTAGAGCCTGGGAACAGAAACTCCCTGTGGGCCAGGCTGTTTCTGGGGCTGCAGCCTAGGATACCTAGGCCTGACTCTCAGATTTCCTAGGACCTGGCCTGTCTGACTATCTGGAGCCCTGCTTTCCCACCAGTACACAACTACCTGCTGAGTGTTCCCAAGGGCGAAATTTGATTAGCCCCTGCCTACGTACTAGCCCACGTACTGAGGTGCTTGTGGTCTCCTCACCCCGCTACCAGTCCTGGTCTCAGCATTTACCACCTGTGTAACTCAGAGGCCATATGAAAAGTAGAAACGGTATAGATTTCACAAAATTATTAGGAACCTTCCATTAAATCTATATCTAAAGTGCATGGTAGAGGCTGGTGGTATAGCTCAGCGGACTAAGCACTTGTTTAGGTAAGCCCAGGGGCCAGGGTTCAATCCCTGGCACTTGCCACACCTGCCATGCCCTCAGGTGGGCTGTGCAGGTGATGGAGTCTGATAGCACATGGTGATGGGCAGGGTGGCGCGTGCCTGTATTCCCAGCACTAGGGAGCCAGAAATCAGGAGGATCACTATGAGTCTGGCCTATATGGTGAGACCCTGTAGAAAAATAAATAAATAAATAAATACAGTGCATGGTAAGTCCTCAGTCGTTGTTGGACTAATCCTTTCTTCAAGCCGATCAGACACTCAACTGATGACTGTGCAGGACCCCAGCTGTCTGCCCAGTACTATATGAAGTGCCATCAGTGGCACAACAAGGTGTCTTCCACATGGCTACCACCCCAATGTCAGTTCATCAGAAAATTCATATGACGAGCTTACTGTGCACCCAGCATTGTGCTAAGAAAGTGACATATTGAAATACACATGCAACATGACACAGTCCTTTCCTCACCAATCCTGCCTCTGGAAGAGATCACACAAATACACAGAGAAAGTTAAATAACTACGCCTAACCATGGCAGAAAGCCAAATACAGAAGGCACCCGGGGTGCAGCTGGTTGCTGAAGGGGAGGGAGGGCCAGCCAGGAGGAGGAGGAGGTCTTGAGATAGAAATTCAGGAACTGAGACATGCAGCAAGGGCAGGAGTGGGGCAGCGACGGGAGTTCCCAAGGACAACGCCCTCCTGGGCCTTTGCTAGTGGTGGGGACAGTAGATGTGGTTAGAAAAGACGCAAGGCCTTGGTGCACACTGTAGAAAAGTGGAGCAGTGTAGCGACTCAGGGCCACGCAGCCTGCCAGTTGGGTGAGACAGCACAGTGCTCCTCATCCTGGAGACTTCACTTCTCCAAATTGTGCGTGGTGTTTCTGCCACACAGCACTGTGTGGACCAAAGCAAGCCAGGGGCATCTCTGGAAGCGAGCCATTCAGAAGGAAGCGAAAGTGTTTTGAGTTCACAAGTTGGAGACCAGCTCGGCCAACAAAGCAAGAACCCCACTTTGGAAAAAAAAAAAACAAGATCAGATGCAGTAGTTCACAAACATCAAGAACAGTGTCTGATACCTCTGCTTCAGTATGTGTGCTTTATCATTAACAGTAATAGTGAGGAGGTCATGCGATCACAGCCTTTTTGCACTTACAATGGAAATACACTCCATCCCAAAAGTCCTCCTTTGCTGGGAAAGAGTGATGACTGCTATTGGATGTGAGTTATATTTTTAAATAGTTTTCATATTTTAATTGAGTTGGGAAAATGACAATATATTTTTTAATGTATTTAGGACAGGGTCTACAGGGTCCCACTATGTAGATGAGACTCATAGTGATTCTCCTGCTTTCAGCCTCCCAGGTGCTGGGATTACAGGTGCACACCACCATGCCCAGTCTCAATTACCATCTCAGCACACCTCGGGGGCTGGGCCAGCATGGCGCACCAGGTACCAAACCCCCGCCACTGTGCTGTGCCTCAGCAGGCATGTTAACCTACTGAGCCATCTGGCTGGCCTTATCAATTTAAATAAGGAAACACGATTGTTTTGCTTTTCTTAATACCCCACTTCTACCACCTACCACAGAGAACATCAGGCACAGATGCTGAGTACACAAATTCACAGGGCGCCTGGGCCCACACAGCACGGTGGCATCGGGTGTAGCTGCCTTCTCAGCCCAGGTGGTCTCAGCCTGGAACTCTGTGGCTCTGTGCTGTGTGTTCTTTGTTCCTTCTCTTTCTTTTCCTAGCAAACCTTAGCACATCTGCAGAGCTCAAAGAACCTAACATAACCGTCTCTTGCACATGATAGGTGGGAAAGGAATCAGTAGACTGTGCTAAACCCACCTAAGGTATTCTTAAGCCAACCATGGTCCCTTGAAGGCTCTAGCAGTGACGATCCCTCTTCTTCCACTTGCCCTTTGCCCAGTGTATTAGGTAAGGGAGCCAAAAGCAGCTAGCAAAGAGAGGCAGCCAAGGGGCAGAGGAGGAAAGTCCACCAAGCGAACCATTAGTCTATGAATAATTGAGAGCCACCTCTACTTGGAAATCGACTTTCACGTTGTTTTAGCGAGCACTGGACACAAGAAGCTCTGTTTCAGCCTCATCGCGGTAAGTGCGGGCCCCAATCTGGGCCAGAAGGACACATCGCTAAGTGGAGCAGCTGCTGTCCTGACTCAGAGGAAGGTAGTCCCAGGGCTGGCAGCCCCAGACAGCCCTTCGCCACTTTACCAGTGCTAAGGAAAGGCCCACAGACCAGGGTCCATGGCGCCAAGAGGACAGTGGCCTTCTACAAAAGAGGCAGCAGGAAGGAGCGAGCTGCGCCTTGGCCTCAAGGCTCTAAAGTTGGAAAGATCTCGTACCTTCCTCTGGTTTTGCTTGGAGCCCCATAAGGTAAAGCTTCATGGGAATTCAGCTCAGGGCAAGCCTCACATGTGCCACAGGTAGACACTTGCCATCTGGTCTCCACATTGGCACAGAGCTCCCACTGAGAGTTCTGCAAGGTAGGGCCCCACTCGCTCGGCATCCATGGGGACGCAAGTTGGCTCTGTCTGAATACTCCGTCTGCTAATTCACTTCCCAAGGAGTTGTTTACTGTTTTTGACTGTAGGTTCCCCTCAGTTACTCAGAGCTGCTGTTGGGGATCTGCAGGCAATAGACAAGGGGTTTTAGTTGATGTGTCACTCTGGAGAGCTACAGAATTCCTCTGACTTTTAGTACCCCCCTCCTTGGGTGTTTTTTTTTTTTTTTTTTTTTTTGAGACAAGGTCTCACTATGCAGTTCAGGCTGGCCTTGAGCTCACTTTTGTAGCCCAGACTGGTTTCGAACTCACATGGATCCTCCTGCCTCAGCCTATTAAATGCTGGGATTGCAGGCGTGTACCACATCTGGCTTAGTTTTCCCTTCTATTAAAAAAAAAGTGAAAATGTTCACCAGTCAGAATTGTTGGGAGGAATTCTGGTGATCAAAGTGTCGGTCAGTGACACTCTGCAATGCCTGTGCCACAGCCACCTGTGGTCTCCTCCCAGTGGTGTTGGGGGTAGTGGGGGGTAGGGAGCCCGTTCCTCAGCAGGGTCCCCGGGCAGGAGCTGCTGCTGCTGCCAAGAACTTCCAGTTGAGTCATGCACTGCACTGCCCATCCTTCCTGCACTGAAGTTTGAAGCCATGGGAGCTTTTGCCCCAAGTGAGGGTGCTGAGAGCAGCTCAAGTTCAAGGTCAGGGAAACCATGGAAAGCAACGACTGTCACAGAGACCCCAAAGGTATGCTGAAGGCCACACCACACAAAGTGAAATCAGATGGCAGTTAGCCAGACAGAGCTTGGGGACACCAGAATGAGGCGTGTCCCTTGAGGAAACTCTTTGGGCTCTTCCGTGGAGGAGAATCTTGTCAGAAGATGGGGTAAGGGCAGGCATGCAGGAGCATGGGGCCAGGCTGGGCTGTTGCACCCCTCAGTGTGACCCATAAGTACAAGGAGAAGCAGCAGGGAGACCATGGTTCTGGGATGGCACTGAGCAAGTCCTCACTTCACCAATTTACCCAAGTAGCCATTTTATTTTATTTTTATCCTTTTGACTTGTGAGAGTCAAGAAGGCACAGAGGAAACAGAATAAAAGGGACTTTTGAAAAATAAGGAGGAAGAAGTTACTGTGGACAGGGTTGCAGAGGCACCAAAACCTGACCCTGTCTGCAAAGTGGGGTCAGATGAAAGAGTCAGGGCACCTTGAACTTTCCCCAGTGCTCTCCCCACTGCCCATGGTGTTGGCAGGGGAGTACTTGGCTCAGTATCCAAGCCCCTCCCTTCCTGGCCAGGCCATCTGTCTCCCCAGGGCAGCCAAAAGAGATGAGCTCATTTCCAGAGCCCAGGAGGTGGCACTGACCCCATCCTCCCAGGTTCCGGTGCGTTCGGGCACCCAACGCCAGGCAGGCCGGCATGCTGGTGTCAGGCCAACGTCGCATCAGGCAAATCTGCTGAGTCATCTCTCTCTTCACAGCACACCCTGAGAGCTGGCACACAGACAGCAACACCACCAAGTCTAGTGGCATCCGCCACCTGACAGGGACCCGCCCAGGGAAAGCAGAAGGTGGGAGCAGCAGCCACCTGTCATTCCCATCCCAGGATACCCTGGGGACCAGAAAAAAGCACTCGCCCAAGACCTTCAGGGCCATGAGTAGAAACAAGCATTGCTTAAGAGGAAAGACAAGACACGGAAAACTGCACGAGAAAGTGGGTGGTGACTCGGATAATTTTCCAAATGTATGTTTAGAATATGGGGAAGAGTAGAGGCTTAAAAACAAAGACACACATTAGCATTGAAAACTGAATACTGGGAATTATGAAGAACAATGCCAATATGGCTCATAAATCCCCTCACCGGATAACAGCAGCAAACAAAGAATACGAGTACTAGATTACATGATATATATGTGCAGAAAAGAAAAAGGAGGAGTGAAGGGCTGGTGAGATGGCTCAGAGAACTAAGTGCCACACCACACACACAGTGCCAGCCCTGCGCTCGGGTGCACTTAGACGGCAGCCAAGTCCAGGTATGGTGGCCCATGCCTGTAATCCAAGAACTGGGGTGAAGTAAACAAGAGTATCACTAGGAGTCTGAGCTGTGCTGCGAGACCCTGTGCCAAATATATATTTTTTAAAAAAGGAGAGTCAAAGCCCCTAGCCCCCTATCCCTTGCACAAAGACAAGACTTTTCAAAGTTTCTTTTATTGCCCAATCCCCAGTGAAATATTTACATTACTTATATCAACATAAATATTAATAAATATTTTAGAAAGCCTAAATAACCTCGGAGTTTCCCTACACCATGGGACACCAAGTCGTGCTGTCTGGTGTCATCCTAAGAGAAGCATCCCTACCCAGCACTGCCTCATATCCCTATTACGGTGACTTGTAGGGTTTCACTAAATGCTCTTCTGTGGTTTGTAGCAACCTTAAGATGTGCTTACAACCCAAGGTGCTCCTCGTGGGCTTTAACAGCATGAAATGCATGGCTGGTATTCACCCGTCAGCCCAGTTCAGGTGACATCTGCTTCTCAATGAGTGACATGCCCCTGACATCATGAGCTGAGCTTGGAGCCAGGCTGTTCCGAGTGCTTCATCCATGTGCCTGCTGAGTCTCTTCCCACGTTACTTCAGGGCAGGAAGCACTCTACCAAGCCCCAGGCAGGACTGGCCCTTTATCCTTCTCCCCCGTTACCTTGTTCATCTCAGTTTATTGTCCCATACATCGCTGGGCCTTCCTGTTGCGACATTCTCCACTTCAGCTATCTACCCTAGCTTGGACCATCTTCAAATCCGACAGGTGTGCACTTGTTGATCAGAGAAAAGACAGAGCCCACACAGGAGCGAGGGCATAAAGCAGGGCCAGAACAGAGAATGCTGCCGGAGGCCTTTTCATGGACGAGGCAAATCCGTTTGCAAACCCAGCAAAGAAACCATCACCCTCTCCTCATCTCTCCAATTCTACAAGGATTTAGGGGAGATTTTATTAAATACTGTGATGAACTGCTGATAAGCTGCACCCAAGGATCATCCTGTTAAAATATTCAGGAGGAAAAGATATTAGCGGATCATTCTTCTGTTGGAATAGATTTTCTGATCTATTGAACCCTTGCAGTAGGGTTGCTTAGCTGAAAGGCCTGGAGCGAGGGCCCTTGCTTACACCACCAAAGCCTGCCTTGTCTTATCTGTGAAACGGAGATAACCTGGCATGCTGTCTTAGTTACTTTTTACTCGTTGCTGGGACAAATACCGGACACTCAAGATGAAGGAAGGAAAGGTTTATTTAGCTCACAGTTTGTGGAGGTTTCAGTCCATATTTGGCTGGCCCAAGGCTGAGTGGAACAGAGCAGCGAGCATCCACTTCATGGTGGTGGAACAGCAACAAAATGGTGGCAGAAGTAGCCAAACAAACAGGGCAGCAGAGAGCAACAGCTCCAGTCTGTCTCTCTGTCTCTCTTTATATTACATTCAGGCTCTCTGCCTTAGCCCCCACCTTTGGCTACACCCATAATCCCAGAAGTGCTTCAACCCATAATCCCGTCAGTACTAAAACCCATAATCCCAGGGATCATGGATCAAGTCTCAAACTCTAGAAGTCCCTGCCCAGTGACTACATGAGGCTTTGGGGGGACAACTAGACATAAACCATAACACATGCCTTACAGAGCAGAAGAGAAAGGAGACAAGCTACTGAGGATGCTTACTGGAAGATGGTAAAGGTCCAGTGAAGAAACTGTAGAGAGCTGTGCTAAGTCAGTTAATGTTTATCTTCCTCAGTTAATGCTCACTTCTCTCCCACTCTGCTTACAGTTCACCTTCTGCCACGGAGAGGCTCTCCAGGGTCATCTCTGGTGCTCCCACTGCTCGCTCACCATGGCCCTCAAGAGCCTTGCTCATACAAGCACCGGCTGGCTGCAAGTCTGTGTTCTCCTCATTCCCCACTCTCAGCTCACCAGCACATCTTCCTTCGGCCAGGAGCACTTGGGTAGTGAGATTGAAGGAAGGGTCCTCCCCTGCCCCATCTCTCTGCTCTTCTCTCTTCTCAAGGGCATGCCAAGGTCATGCCAAGGTCACTGCACCAGCTGGCCAGGAGAAGCTGTATGCATAGAGTGTGTTCTAACCGGGTTACCTGGAACTGCCTGGGACTGTGCTGCCTCAGTGCAGCCCAGCTCTGTACGCACCTGAGGTGCCCTGTCTTGATCCCATGACTTGCTGGAGTCTCAGCCCTGGCTACGAGAAAACATTGTGGCTTAGAGAGGTACAAAGGGACCAGAATGTGAGCAAGAATGGGGACAATCTCTTTCGGACACTGAGGAGAGCATCTAAAAAAGACAGCCTAGGGGGCCCAGCGGGATGGCTCAGTGATCTAAAGCGCCTGCTTGGGAAAGCTTGGGTGGCTTCAGGGACTGTGGTTCGATCCTTGGCACCACATGCTGCGCCAGCCCTGCCCTCAGGGCGCGGGCTGAGCCAGCCATAAAAATGAGTGAATAAGCAAATAAAGGTTATGAAACAAGAAAAACATAAATAAATAAAATAAAAAATTCTTAAAAAAAAAAAAAAAAAAGACAGCCTAGTGACCAGCGTGAGGTGTGGTCCTGCTGCAGAAGCAGACTGAATGTGGGAAGAAACAGCCCTGAGAGGGGTAGGAGGCAGCTTATCCCTCCAAGGGCATCTGACTAGTATCTCTCTTAAAGAACTAGAGCCCCAACCGGTGGAATTTCAGAGCTTTTAAAGAGAAAGTGGTACAAGGGAGGTGCATGGGCAGATTCAGTGCATGAGACTGGAGGGATGGGTGACATCTTGGGTTGCTAAGAGACTTTAAACATGTCAGGTTACATTACAAGCCATCAGTTATACAAAGCATGGATTGCGCAGAGGAGGACATGGCCAGTTATGCTGTAAGTTACATTGTAAGGCCATCACTTATACAAAGGTCAGGGGTTTACACAAAGGGAGAAGTTTTCTGTTAGGTGGCCAGCTAGAACATCCGCTTGGTCTTCATGGGCATCCAGGGCAGGCACTTATTCAAAATTTAAATTTCCTGCTTCACTCCACCTAAGGGGGGCCCCAGCGTACCCAAGGACACCCACACACCAGAGCTTGGCCATGGCTCCTCATTCTCTCTGCCCTAAGTCCCAGATAGATGAGGAAACAAAGGTTCAGGAAACTGGGCCACCCCCTGACCTGGGGGCAGTGACTTGGAGAGATAATGTGTCTGGGACACTCTTTCCCTCCTTACAGCATTGTTTCCTAGGAGAGGACAGAGGGAAAAACAAATATAACTGTAAAGAAACCTGATTTAGAAACCATGTGTTTTTCCTCTTGTGTATTGGGTTCCTAGGGATGAGGGAACAAGTTGCCAGGAGTTGAATGACCGAACATAGTGAAGCCCATCTTTTAGCAGTCCTGGAGGCAGAAAAGTCAGGTGGCAACAGGGCTGTGTTCCTCTGGGAGACCCAGGGAAGGGTCTCCTGGCCTCTTCACAGGCTCTAGTGACTCCCAGTGACCCCTGGCCCCCTCTGGCCTTGATGTTTCGCTCTGATCTGTGCACTCTTCTCCGTGTGAGCCTCCTGTCAAGGTGAGTCTCTGTGCGTTCTCTATCTTTGCACTAACGACATAGGTCATTGAACGCAGGGTCCACTCTAATCCAGGATGACTCTGTCTTCACACATTGTATCTGTAAACACTCTGTTTCCAACTAAGGACATTCAGGGTGGCATACTCAACCCACTGCACGGTGCTTCCCAAATCTATAGGAAGCTAGTCCAAGCTGGCAACAAGCACCCACCCTGCTTTACTTTGAGATGTCATCATACATGAATATCAACTCAGGAGTAGCCTTTTCCAGTCAGTAGAAGTGCTTTTATAAACGTATAAATCAATCCACTAGTGGGAGCTCATTAGTCAGGGGGTGGGGATCCCTGAGGGCTTGAATTTCTGCAAATGCTTCTTAGGGCCAGCAGCCCTGATCCTTCAGGGCATAGACACAGCAGGTGGTCTTCCTTGTTCAGAATCAGTGCTTACCTAGTGTGGCCCTTGTGTCTTAACTCCACAGTCCCTGTAATCATGGTGGGTACTAGCCACCTGCTGAGAGGGCTCTCAGGGTGGCTGTGTGAAGAAGGCCACTGGAAGGAGAACAGCCTGGGAGTCTCCCTCCTAGCTATCATGCAGACAGGCCCTGTCTGCATGGTAACATTGTAGAGATGAGACATTTCTTGCCATTGCAGGCATCCTGCCTGGAATGTTCTGGTACCCAGGCGAGCACGCTGATGGCCTGTGGTTATCCCTCTTCCTTCCTGGTTGTTTCAGATGAGGTAATCCATCTAAGCGCCTGACAACTCTGAGGCCTGGGCTAGTGGTCAATTCTGCCACACTCCTGCGTCCTCCACAATATACGGAGTGGCTCCACCCAGCCCTGCTCCCACACTCACCATCTGCCTGTCACCTTGTCTTCCCAACTGTTGCTATTTGTCACTCTGTCCTTGAATAGTCATCCTCACTCAGGGGTGCCTGATGCATCTAAGCTGGGCCATGCCGGGTTCCCTTCCCTATTGACCATTCTCAGGTGCGGACGCTGAAAACTGCCTGGCATGGATCACCAGCCACAGCCACAGCCACATGTTGCAGATGCCAATGGCATGGGTCCAGAGAGACCTATTCCTTCCATCTCAGTTGTGCACTGACTCTGCCTATCCAGGGCACCCTCACTCAGGAACATCTGCATCCCAGGGAACAGCCTGGAAATCAATGGTCTGCGCATGAAGGCTCCAGACCTTGCTGCTGGCCACACATCTGTGCTGCGGTACCAATCTCCTCGCCTTGCAGTCGGAGAGGACAGAAGCTGCACAATCTTTACATAATTCCTGAAGTCTTGGCAAGGCAAGGGGTCGACCCCAGCCTTGACTCTCCTTGGTCCCAGGTGACTCCTTCTTGCATTTTTTCTCCATGGCTCTTCCATCTGACTCTATTTACTTATAATATAGTATAAAACTAATCTGACCATGTGCTTATTGTTGCTTTCTGCTAGAAGATGGCTGGTAGGACAAGAGACAGTACATTTGTCTACAACAGAGCATGGAACAATGCCTGCCCTGATGAAAATACACTCAGGGGAAATTCACGGAATGAATGAATGAATGAATGAGAGTGAGGACAGCATCACACACATTCCACCCCACTTGTGTTCACGCCACACTCCGAGAAATGCAATGATGGTGAACATAGGGTCTTGGAGAGGCACAGTTGCTCAGATCACTTGGCCAGAATTTAAACTCAAGTGTGTCTGTCTCCAGGGCTGCTGCTTTGGTGACAGATATATTTCCTTTCAAGAACTGAGTGTCCAGCACTTGGGAGGCTGAGGCAGGAGGGTTGGTGTGAGTTTGAGACCAACCTAGTCTATAAAAATGAGCTCAAATCTAGCCCAAACTGCATAGCGAGAGATTGATTAGCAATGTCTGCTATGGGCACAAGATAGACTGACTTGATTCTGCTCTTCCAGTAATGAAGTGATATTATAGTGATAGGCTACTTATCCTAGATTCTTTTTCTTTACACATATTGTTTCTGAAGTCAATATTCCTATGGCTTCTACCTTGGCAGAGCTGCAAAAGGATCAGAATGCACATTCCAGAATCTTCCATCACCTATGTTAATGGCAGTGGTGGATACTGTAAAATTTTCTATCCTTGAATGTATTTCTTGACCTTTGGACAGCAATCTTACCTCCTGGCCACATTTGATTGGGAATGTCGTATTCTCAGTCTTCACTGAGAACAAGGAACAGTGGCAAAATGTGTTCTCTCATGGTAGCACTCGAGACAACTCCTGGAAAAGTGTTTGTGGTGAATGACCCACTTGTCCACACTGGGGCATTGATCGCCCCATGCCTGGGGCTGTAGAACTGAGTCAGTGAACCTAAAAAGGGTTGAGTCAAGGGCTAAAAATCCTGTAAAGGATGTCTGATCACACATACTATGGGTAGACACAATAAGCATTTCCATTTTCTTTTCTCTACCTGTATGTATTCTGCAGGATGCTAAATAATATGGGGTCTATATGTGGACCCTCAGTTGAAGGAAACTGTGCCCCAGTAAGAGACAGGTCTGATACTCCTCTTACCAACCGTCTGCCCTGTGCCATGCTAGCCGATTCCTTTCTCCCACCTAGAAATGGTATATCTTATACCAAATACATGAGATGTCTTAGAACTCTCCTGACATTTTTGTATTGATGCCTTCAAGCTTCTGCTATCCCTCCTGGACTTTCAGAACAGTAGATCCTTATGGCTCTGATTTCTGTCTGTGCCTTCTGTTAGCTATGAAGCCCTGGACAACTTTTTCATTGCCAGTATGCATCCCTTTCTCCTCTAAAAATGGAGATAATAATGGTTTCATTTCTCAAGGTCATTAGGGAAATCAGATGGGCTCATACATACCGAGCACTTGGCAGCATGCTCAGCATTTAGGAAGTATTAGGTAAGAGATGCTAGTTCGTGTTATTACTCACCATTCAAGACTGAACTTGAGCATGTCCCCACCAGGAAGCACTGCAGGAAATACCACAGCAGACTCAAGTGACAAGACTCCATGGAAAAGGTATTTGCAGTACATGCAACAAAAGACTGATTAATTTATAAGGAACAATGATACAAATAAATAGGAAGGGGGGCCTGGTGGGATAGCTCAATGGAATCAATGCTTGTCTGGCAAGCGCAAGGTCCTGAATTCAATCCCTGGTACCACCAAAAAAAAAAAAAAAAAAAAAAAAAAAAACTACAACTTGATAACCAAAAGTGCCCAATGAACAGGAACATGAAGTTTACTGGAAAATAAACACTTGTGGTCAGTAAGTAGGGAAAGAGGCCCCATTTTTCTCCTAATTGGGATGTCAAAGCTGTGGTAAGAGCCTTTTTTTTTTTTTCTTAAAAGGTTGTCAAGACCTGTAAAGTTTGATAACATTTAGTATTGGCGATGGTAGGAAAACCAAGGTTTTCTGTAGATAATGTGCATACATGTGTGAGTGTGTAAGGTCCTCGGAGCAGCAGGGGAGAATTTAAATAAATTATCAGATGCCCACACAGTGGAGAATTCGAGAATCCTACAGCTATTAGAAATCAATGTTGGAGCCAGGTGTGGTGGCTCATGCCTGTAATCCCAGCACTTGGGAGGCTGAGGCAGGAGGATCGGTGAGAGTTCGAGACCAGCCTGGGCTACAAAAGTGAGCTCAAGGCCAGCCTCAACTGCATAGTGAGACCCTGTCTCAAAAAGACAAAAAAAAAAAAAGAATTAAAAAAAAAAAAAAAAAGAAATCAATGTTGGGGGCTGATGAGATGGCTCAGAGGACTGGACTGCCTTCTTAGGCAAACGCAGAGACTGTGTCCAATACCAGCACCACATGCTGCATCAGCCCTGCCCGCAGGCTGGGGTGAGACAGCAAGAGACTGGGTGTAGTGGTCACACCTGCAGTCCCAGCACTGGGGAGGCTGAAAGCAGGAGGATTGCTATGAGTTCAAGCTGCTTAGTGAGAGCCTGTAACAACAAAATATATTTAGAAATAAATAAATAAAAATCCATATCACTGATCTATACATTCTGATTTAAAACTTCTAATATGGAAAAAATCAAACAAAATGTAAATCACAAAGGTGCAAAGCAATAAACAATAGACATGATCACTGGTTTATAAATAAATAGTAAGTATAATTTTTCCAGTCTTCTTGGATAGACATGTACTTTTCCTTCTTAGAAAGGTGATTTGGTGGCCTGCGGAGCCGACTGAGCAGTAGAACACTAGCCTGGCAAGTGTTAAGTTTTAGGTTTGGTCCCGCACCAAAAAATAAAGTTAAAAAAAGATTCTTTAGACGATATTTCTAATTCCCCTGGGGAGAAGACTCAAGAATAGGAAAATGGAGAAAATAAATTTTTAGATGTATTTTATGGCTATCTGACTCTCCCCTTCCTCGTTTTTCTTTCGCTCTGTCGATGTATTGATCTTATCTCAAAATATCGATAAAGAAATGTGCGCTGCCCTGTTCCGCAGCTGGCCAGGCCTCCCGGGACCCACCCCTCCCCCAGTGCCCCATCCGGTTCTGCAGTCGCTGGCAGTGGCAGCCCCCCCACTCCCCGCGCATGTGCTGCGTGGAGCTCTCTGGGGCTTCCTCCACGCTGTCAGCGCCAGTGTCTTCTCCCACCCGCAGCTCCCGTCTAGGCCAGGTCAGTATGGCACCCCACTGCGGCCTGTGCACGGCTTCCTATTCGCCATTGCTTTAGAATGATTATGCTTTTTTGGGAGAGGGCAGGACTGCACCCACCTCATTTGTGCGACCAGAGCTATCAGCACCGTGCGGTGCCTGCCGTTCACGTGAAAGGTTCTGGAAAAATATTTACTAGATGGATGTTAGTGGGCAACGGTCTTATTTGGAAAACTTCGGGAAAAAATAAACTTCCTTAAACCGTGTGAAGGCTGGTAGAGTCTCCTCACACAAAAAGAGCTTGCAAAGCCAGGTAATAGACTCGAGAGAGCTGCTTCTCCTCCTGCCACGGTTGGGAGTCATGGATTCCGTCCGATGCCCAAACACTCGCTCTTAGACGTGATGAGCAGAGGCGAATTCAGCATTTCCTCTGCTTCCCACTCGGGTCCCTGTGGCTTCTCCTGGGTTTCTCTAGTACAGCGGTTGTT
Source organism: Myocastor coypus (assembly GCA_004027025.1). Taxonomy (NCBI): domain Eukaryota; kingdom Metazoa; phylum Chordata; class Mammalia; order Rodentia; family Myocastoridae; genus Myocastor; species Myocastor coypus. The sequence continues at coordinate 16,279 of PVJA010023337.1, read as the reverse complement.
AGCTGATACAGTCTGGGAAGACAGATGGGCCCCACAGTTTACTCCACCTGGGTGAGCTCCCGTAATGGGACCTGCCTGGAAACGAGGCAGCTGGGGTCACAAAGAGAACAGAGCTATATCTTGGTCCTTAAGTACCTGCTCTCACTGAGGACCAGGTAGTTGGGGAAGAAAAATAAACTGGAGCAGAATTAGAGAAAAAATAAGCACACCCCATCAGAGAGTGAGAAGTCTCCCCAACTCCACAGCAAGGCCCAGCTTTACCTGGTGATAATGGGGGTGCCACAAAAACTACACAGCGCTGCTGTCAAGACTGTGGGTACAACTGGATTTGCAGCAAAAGTGGCCACTTAAGAGCAAAGGGAGTGCTGGTGACAGGCTGCCTTGAGAGTGACTTTCTGGCGATTTCGTGGGACTTTGTTCCCCTGTGAAGGGAGAGTAGATGACATGCTTTTCATGAGTGAAGAGTCAGGCCCTCACATCACTGCATTTATAAGCAGTCAAGGCCCAGAGTTGGGGAGGGCTGCACAGGTCAGCGCCAGTCACCGTATCCAGCCACTCTTTGTCCTAGCTCTGGACTCTTCTATCTCTGATCTGACCCTGACCTCTCAGCAGGAAGGTCATGGTGGCTTTGATGCTGAAAGCCTCAGCGGTCAATAACATGGCCTAGGAGCTCAGATGAGTGACATGCAGAGCCACAATGAAAACATGCACTGGGGACCCTAGCATGCCAAGCTGGGGCCTGCTCTGCCGGCACGCATCACATGGCCCTGAGCAGGCAACTTCTCTCCCCGTTAGGCTCAGTCTGCTGTGCCTGAGCCATTTTCTGTCTGTGTGAATATTGTCCACTAGAGTGTGGATGTCACGTGTTCTGGGACTCGGATATCCCAGAAGCACATAGGTTACCCCGGGAGAAAACAGCTCACTGAATTAAGAGGCCAACATCTTTCATTTCTCACCAGGTATTTTATAAGCAGTAACTGGAACATCTCTCCCATGATGCCTAACTAGTGGCATGACATTTATTAAAGACTTTGCATACATATCCAACAATTGGCTAATATTGTAGAACAAGCTGAGCAGAAAACATTAACATTAACATGTGGAGTACTGTCCTGATTATTACCTCTTTTAACCTTTTGTTCTAAACAGGTGCATAGTTTCATTCTCATTTACATGGGGGCAAGGAAAACAGCACTGAGAGTTTAAGAAAACTGGCTAAGGGCACAGAAGGTGAAAATAGAGTGAAAATCCCCCATGTGGTCCAACTCCAGTCTTGACTACTTCACTAAGATTTATTGACTCTTCTAGAAATATTTACAAGTTTCTAAGAAAGAATAGCTGTTATCTGAACTGAAAAAAAAAAAAAAAAATCTGCTACCGATCTAAGCAGTGCTTTCTCTTCCTCCACTGATTAACTTTGCAGCGATCCCAGAATCCCCCACCGCTAGCCTGATGCAGCTCATCACAGATTCCTATATACTGCTTCTTGAGGACAGATGGATGGTAGCCCCCTCATACCCCTGTGTGTCTAGACTCCTCAGACTGCATTAGGATTCTGTACACAAATGACCACAAGCGGCTTTGCACAGAAAGGAAAAATAACCCACTTCACAATATCATCCACTTTGGATACTGTATTCTAATGGGCTGAAAACATTGCTAGGAGCCTCGGTGACATTTGTTTTGTGGTTGCTGTTTAAACTCAAGGGTCGCTGAGCAGTCTAATCAGACAAAAGCATAGATGAAAGTTTAACTTTGCAGAAGCCAGATGCCAGCGGTCAAGTATCTCTTCATTTGTGGCTAACGCCTGGACCTTAGGTCTAGAGAGAACGAAGCCTTTTTAGTGGTTCTTTCGCTGCTAAGCTGTTCGTTCCTGCAAAAGTCCTGGAAGCCAGCAGCACTGCCTACCAGAGCCAGGTGGCAAATACACACAGAGATAAGGCTGGCTTAGCATTGTGGGTTTACATAAAGCTAATCTGAGGCCCCAAAACAATGCTCTGCTCACAGGTCTGAAGCAAAGGAAGCGGAGGAGGTCCTAAATAACACATCAGCTTGAGCTACATTGTTACAGTCAGAGAGTGCTCAGCAGTGCTTGGGAGAGAATGAGACTGATTGCTTAGGGGGGGATAAGAGGGGTCCTACAGAGTGTGTTAGGTGTCAGTGTCCCCCTGGGAACTTTTCAGGATTGAAGGGACAGGTATGTCACTGAAATTTCTCCACCCGCTCAAGAAGATCAGAATTCTCACTGCTAAAAGGACCCCAGCCCTGTTACAGATGAGAAAGTGGAGATCCAAGGAAGGAAAGTGACTTGCCCCGGGTCACCACACATGGTAACCAGACAGGAATGTCACTTCTCTGACTCACCCAGCGCTCTTTCAAGTCTCAGCATTGAACTTGTCTCTCTCTTTGTCCCTGAGGAATGGTTTCATTCTGTCTCACGGTGTATGACTTTAGTTGCTATCTTCATGGATACCAGCGCCATCTCCAAGTGACTCTCTCTTGAAGGGGAAATCAAACTTTTAAATAAAGCTTGTCAAGAATGCCTGCCCAAAGCAAATGGACATGTTCAGAAAAGCCTGATAGTGGGATATTTCTTCCTTTGTATGTAACTCATGTTTGTTTAACTGATGGTCTTGCAATGTAACCTGAGAAGTTTAAACTCCCTTAGCAACCCATGATGTCACCCAACACTCCAATCACAATGCACCAACCTGCCTTTGTACCTCCCAGCTTGCCCTCCCTATAAAGTCTCCAAACCCAGCTGGGTGGGACTTTGATTTTTGGGAAGGAGATTCCAGTCAAGTTCAGCAGTGTAATGACCTGCTTTCTAAACCATCTCAGGGCCATTTCTTCCTGTATTCGGTTTGTTTTTCTATAACACCCTCAATGGTGGTGGCAGAGCTTGTCATCATTAAATTACATTTCATAAGCAGAGTGGTTAAAGAGCCTAGGCAAGACTTGGAGGTAATGTGATATCCCTGATCAGATATATGAGGAACTGGGTAGGAGGAATTGCTAGACTCTGCTCTACTGCCAGAGAACTCTGGTTTCAAAGTGTGGTCTGTGCGGCAGCAGCAGGGCCTGGAAACTTGATAGGAATAGAAAATCTGGGGCTACACTCTGGATTCTGCCAGAATTTCTGGAGTAGAGCCCAGCAAACTATATAGAGCCTCACATGACTCTGGGGCACCAGCATGAGGCTCTGCGCCCCAAGTACAGAGCTACAACTTGTGTGTTAAATGAACAGGAAGAGATAGGGAAGTCCCCAGTGATGGGGGGGGTGTCCCGGGGCGGGGGTAGTAGATGTGCTCCCTAGCACTGGAGCACTGGCTGTGCTCACAGAGTGAGTGGAGCTCTGAGGAGAACGTCCACTGGAAGAGAGTACTGCAGCACCCCCTACATGATGCTGAAGTCTTCTTATATAACAAGCAGGCCAGGGTGAAATTGCTCCCCCGTTTCTAGAATTCAAGCTCCATAGTGGCAAGTGTTCAGGTGTTTATTTCATCATTATAGCCTCAGTACCTTAGGGTCAGCAAGATAGCTCCATGGTCTAAGTGCTTGCTTAGAAAAGTACAGGGACCAGAGTTCAATCCCTGGCACCACAGACCATACTAGACCTACAGCAGACCCAGCCCTGCTCCCTCCCCTAGGGGCACTGAACTGGCCACCAAGATCGGATGTGGTGACACACGCCTGTCAGCCCAGTGCTGGGGAGACTACAAACAGGAGAATCACTAAAGTCCAAGCTGCATAGTAAGACCCTGTACCAGATATATTAAAAATAATAATAATAATGACTTCAGTGCCTAGAGTAGGGTACAGATTACAGGCTTAATGTAGCTCAGTGGCTGCTTATATAAAATGACATTTTACAGGAACACAATCATGCTCATTCAACCTCAGACTTCTTCAAAAGTACTATGGCAGCCAAACTGAGTCATGTGACTGGCCATATGGAATAAAAGTAAAATATTTATCATTTGATCCTTTATAGCAAAAAGTTTGATGATCACAGATCTAGAATATCATCTGTGTCACAGCAGATGCTCAACAGACACTTGAAGAATGGACAAACCTCTTTCTCTGTTGGTAAAAGAGAGGTAGCAGAGACCTTTGTATAGGGGAGAATATAGGAGGCATAGACAAGGAACTCAGAGACAGTCAGCCTTGGGCTTGAATTTTGGCTCTACCACCTAACCTACAAAGATCTGACCTTAGGTAAATGATGCAGCCCTCTGCATCTCACCTGCCTCGTTAGAAGAACAGCAAATAATCTACCCATTCATGATCAGAGCACTTATGGTAAAGGATGAAAACTGCACAGACACTGGTAGCTGCCTAGTTACCTAGTCCTTAAGGTTACTGAGCCACGTTACCCAGCTTTAATAGAGTGTAGAGAAGTCTTTGGTGATAGAGGCACAGGCATGCAGACTTGGACAGCATGGAGTAGAAAGTGAATATCAGAAAAGCTGGGTTCTCCCTGGTTCTACTCCCAGGCATGAGTTCTTTGTGGAAGCAGAGAAAAGGGTGACAGCAGGGATGACGGCTATGCCACTCTACATTTAAACTTGCAGACAGCCCAGTAGCCAGGTGACACATGAAGATCTTTAAGACAGTGAATCCGTGAGGAAGATCTCAGTGGCTAGAGACCTCGGATCTTTTCCTGCTAGTGAAAAATAATGATCCACCCACACTCTATGGTGTAGTTTCCTGATGACCAACTGGAGTCACCTCGCTGGGACGCAGGGCCAAGCCACCTGTGAACTGGGAACCAGTGGGAGCTCCCTGGCCACAGAGGGACCCACTCTGACCCACTTCGCCAGCTCTGGTGTGTCGCAAAAAAAAAAAAAAAAAAAAAAAAAAAAAAAAAAAAAAAAAAAAAAAAAAAAAAAAAAAAAAAAAAAAAAAAAAAAAAAAAAAAAAAAAAAAAAAAACAAAACCTGTTTTTTCAAATAGTGCAAGTATAGCCCCCCAGGTGTTTGGGCGGTGGTGTTTTGCATTAATTAATTAATATCTGGAAGGAACTCAACATTTCTCCCTAGATGTTCTGGCAGAAATCTCTAAACCCTCCGATTCCCCAGGGTAAGAGGTAAATAAAATGAACCCCAGGCAGGTACGAATCCTCACTGGCAAGAGACTGAGTCAAACACATATTGCAACTCAAGATCCTGTTGTCCCACACGTTTGGCTTCCTTGATTCTGAGATTTCGCAAATTATCCCATGTTACTGTTGCCGGCATATCAGAAGATTAATTTTGCTCACTCAGGTCACAAGGAGTGTGACAATTCCCAGAACCCTCTGGGGCTAGAGTGGCAAGAGCATTTTCACCTGTGAACCCCAAGCCCTGACCCTCAAACCACAGAATTCATTAAGAACTGCTCAGTTCTACCATGTAGAATTCAATTATGGCTCTTCCTGATGTGGGAGGATTTGTTGTATTTTTCCCAATGAATAAAGGTTTAATGAAAAGGAAAATCAAAGACATTTTAACCAGGTAGATAGATAGGCAGATAGATAGATAGACAGACAGACAGACAGACAGACAGACAGACAGACGGACAGACGGACAGACGGACGGATGGACAGATGGATGGACGGATGGATGGATGGATGGGGTGGGAGAGTGGGTGGATGGATGGATGGATGGATGGATGGATGGGAGGGTGGGTGGGTCAGTGGGTGAGTGGGTGCGTGAGTGGGTGGGTGGGTGGATGGATGGACAGGTGGATGGACAGACAGGAAGATATGTTTCAGGATCAGGGCAGTAACTCCTGTCCTGGGAGTCAGCTGCCACCTATGTGCAGAGAGCTACAAAAAGACTTTCTCCATCCCAAAGTTCTCAGCTGGGATACCTGCCCCTCCCAGTCTTCAGCTATTGACCAGCAATCAGACTGCCACCTGCCACCAACACAGCCTAATGTGACCACAGATTCTGTGAGTCTCACCAGTAACTCAACCACAGAAGTACCTCTTTCAGGAAGCACAACACACGGCATAGACCCCATAGAGTTCCACAGACCAATTCTAGCTCTTCTGAGGAAGACCTCTTAAAGGTGCAAGAACCCAGTGGGGCTCTGAGAGAGGAGATCTAGAGTCACGCCAGGCTCCATGCTCCAGTGTAGCCTCAGTCTCGACCTCATCTTCCTCCCACTGCTCTGCACATCTTCACAAGGTCACCCTCTTTTCTCTCAAGCAATTAAAATAATTTCTGATATAAATTTAACCAACCTCCCCCATCACTGCCTTGGTCGGGGCATTGGCTTCAGTTGTGGTGGAGTGGAGCTCAGACCATCCTTGTCCTCCCCAGGTTCCACACACTGGAGCCTTGCCCCAGAATCCCACCTCCACCTCTCCACTGGCACTTGGGATGGCATCCTGGCACTCTCCTCCCTTTCAAAGGTCAGGCCTTTCCCCTGATGACTTATGCCTTTCTGTGGTCGGCTCACTTTCAGCTCTTTGCTCTACCACCAGGCCTGTCATCTGCACCTGCCACTGCCCTCTCCCTGCTTCCACTTCCTGGCCACTTCTGAAAGCACTTCCTTTTCCCTTGGAGGCATCCAGGGCATGGGGGAAAGGAGTCAGTGTCTCTCACACACACCCTGGCTGATCTTTCTGTCTCCACTCCCAAAGCGTGCTCATATGGGGGGTAAAGAGTCAAATTAGCATCAGCCCATGAGCCAACAGGTGGTTGTAGCGAGAAAGGAGGCCACAGATAGCTAGAATAGAAGAAAAGGAATCTCTCTCCTTCATCCCCTACCAAGCAAGACCACACAGGGCCTGCACTGAAGAACTGGCCAATACCAGCCAGGTAAGAAACACAATTTTAGGTACCTGGCCTGCTTCCAGCCTAAAATCCTGCACTGATTCTCCAGCAAGAGGTCACTATGGGACACAAGCTTTCTTTCTGCCGAATCCCTGTTCTGGTTAGCTTTCACCTCTAATTTTTCTATTTCTTTCTTGGCACTTTTAACTTACAAGAATTTTTATTACCTAAACAGACTGCTAGTGTTCATTTTGAAAAAAAAGAGAAAGTTTTTAAAAATTATCATTATTGACACATCATAATTCTTCACTTTTCCTTTTCATTAAACCTTTATTCCTTAGAAAAAACAAATCAGTGGTTTTTTCAGGGACCCTTGCATGTGTGCATACATGTTGTCCTGACCACATCCAGCTTCCAAGAGGGATCTTCACTGCACCTGCCCCTGTAATTCTCCTTGTTCTGTTCTCATCCAGGCAGATAAGTACCATTGTCTCCCCAACAACCAGGAACATACAGGTGGCCCGACTCCCAGGAGAGAAGCAGAGTCAAGAACGTGTGCACAGCACAAAGTATTTATTCAGCGGAGCCAAAGACAAATATGCCGCCACAGGAGGCCCACTCAGAGCAGGTGGTGGGAGGGCTCCCATGAGGACTTGTGCCTTCTGGGGAAGAGTGAATGGCGGCAGAGGTGAGGGCTGAGCAGGACAGAGAGGGAGGTAGGCCAGTGGTATGAAGGGAGTGTAAAAAACGTAGGGTCTTAGCCCTTCTGGGGCTGCAGACCTCTGGAGCATGAGGCTGAGCCCACGCCTCTGCTGCTGTGTGGGCACAAAGGGCCCACATGGACAATAAGGTCTGGCCACAAGCTCACTTAGCTTTGTTGGCTAAGTGATTTAATATCCACGCTTGACAATTCACCATCTCCCAGGTTTTCCCTGAGGCAGAACTCTTCACCAGGCTGACTAGTTTGGGTGTTGTGCTACTGAAAGACAGAGACCTCTGTCCCAGAACTCTGCAGCTTCAGGGTCCCTGTGCAGAGTCCCTTGGACGTGAAATGCTGCGCCACTGGGCCATGTCCTCACTCATCCTCTCCACATCTGTCTCCTTCAAGGGACAAAGGCCTGAACATTGCTTCTTTTCACATTTGCTGATCTTAGCACCTGTCTAAAACACCACAGGTGCCCCAGAAACACGGACTGAGAGAAGATGGAATCAGGAGCCCAGGCAACCTTCGCTTCCTGACCTCTCGTGCCTTCTGGGCAGGGCCAAGCCTCAGGGCCATCCACCCTGCGGGACTCTGGACCCCAGGCTCCTGAGGCGTTTGAGTTTCCAACCTCAGACATAAACATGATTTTAATTCTGAGCGATGTGGTGAGACCTATACCAAACACATTTAAAAAAAAAAAAACTCTTTTGAGTTAGTAGCATATATAGACGAGGTATGGGAGACAATAAGGAAAAGATTTCCCAAGAACTTGAAGAAAAGAGGTACACAGAGCATTTTCTTAGCTGAACCAACCAACTTAGGAGGTAATGTTCATGTAGAAACTCTGCCTCAAAGTGAGCTAAGTAATGATTAGGCCTTCCTACTCGGCTATTGTTCAGCATCTATCTGCCACTTGGAAGCCATCCGCCTCCCAGTTGGATCCAAGGAGTGGGAAATCCCAGTGGTAAAGTGGGCTCTGAGTGGGAGGCTCAGGCTGATCCCTGCCTCACCCTTCTCCTTACAGGCTGGGGCACTTGGATCAGCTCCTTCAACTCCATCCATGGCAGTTTTCTCATCTATAAAATGGAAATGCTAGTCTTGAACATACACAGTGGTGAGGCTTGGATAAGACTGATATACTAAGCAGACCAGGCTAATCTCTGATATAATATGTAAACCTACAAAATCGTACCTATCATTCTCCTCATGGGTCAACGAAGGGCAGGGCAGTGGAACAGGCCAGGTCAACAGCAAGCTTAGAATTGTTTTTAGCAGATTACTTACTGGGAAAAGGAGGAGATATTTTGCCATTGATATAATATCAGTACATGGTAATATTTTTTTTTAAAAATTGGATTTCAGTCAATTTTAAAAAATAAAGTATTATTTTTACTTCAATGTTTCAATAAAGTATTATTATTTTAAGTTCCCTATAGATAATGTATCCTTACCACTGTCTGCAGAGACAAACTATTTCCACCACCAGCCTTTGGTAATAAGCACTGACTTACACATTAGAGCTAAATATTCAGGTGATAATCAGCAGTAACCAATGCTGTACAATCCAGTTATACAACTGTGCTTAGATTCTGCATGTAAAATCAAATGCCTTTTGGACAGCAGCAACCACCTTAATCCAATAAAAATCATGCACTTTTCTATTTCAAATGTTATTATTAAAGTATAATATAGAGACAGATGGCAAGTGCAAGGTCCTGAATTCAAGGAAAGAAAAAGTATGCAAATACTGTAGCTTCTTGAGTATTCATGAGCAAAGCATATTTATGTAAAGAGAACCTGGATAAATAAACACCACACAGCCGAAGTCCAGATGCCTTTCTTGCCTGCTTACAGACACTGCTTCTCACGCCTGTTTTTGTAAATAGGATTCATGTGGTGAGAGTTCTTTCAGGCTTGGCTTCTTTTGATGATTATTATTTTTGTGAGATTTTTTTTTTTTTTTTTTTTTTTTTTTTTTTTTTTTTTTTTTTTTTTTTTTTTTTTTTTTTTTTTTTTTTTTTTTTTTTTTTTTTTTTTTTTTTTTTTTTTTTTTTTTTTTTTTTTGTCTTTTTGAGACAGGGTCTCACTATGCAGTTCAGGCTGGCCTTGAGCTCACCTTTGTAGCCCAGGCTGGTCTCAAACTCACATCGATCCTCCTGCCTCAGCCTCCCATTTTTGTGAGATTTATGCACAATTTTATGTGTGATTCTAGATGGTTCATTCCCCTTGTACAGTAGTTCATTCTGTGACTACATTCCAATCTATTTATTGATTCACTTATCTGCAGCATCTGGGTTCCCTCCAATTTATAGTTATTCTCAGTAGTGCCGCTAGGAAAATGGATCTCTCATGAATTATGTACGTGCTTCTGTGGAGCCTCCACTTAGGAATAGAGTGGCCCAGTCATAGGAAATGTACAAGTTCAGCTTTGGTAGATACTGCCGGATGGTTTCTAAAGTGGTTTTCAAAAGACTCATACTAAGACTTGCTGTGTCACCTCTGAACCCCCAAGACCATCACACCAAGTAAAGTAACTGGCTCCTGGAGAAAGACAGGAGAGGAGCAGTCTGCTTAAAGGAGTGTGAGGTGCTGGCCTTACAGCATCAAAGTGGCCCATCGGGACAAACACTCCAGGAAACACCTGGAAGAGCACAGGCTCTGCTTCAGATAAAATGCTCAAGATTTCCCCCAGGAGGGTCTTAAGCATGGTCAGTAATTTTTGAGATAGCAGAGAAAGAAAGAAAATAGGTAAAGACAAAAGAGAATTCAGACAATGAAAAAAAAAAATCAACAGGTTCTAGAGGAAAGTTACAAAATTCAGAGACCAATTCTTGACATCTGTAAATCACAAAAATGAGGTGATCAAATCCTCTTCCAGATGCTAAAAAATTCCTTCAGTATCAGTATCAGATTTCTTAAAAACCATCCTGAGAAGAATAACAAGACCATCTTTGTCTCCTTACCTTATTTATCCCTTCTTATAATCTCATGCTTGTCAAGAACTTCACTACCCAAAACACAGTTCTCTCTCCAGATCTGCCAGTGTCTTATTTATTTTATATTTTATTTTGTACTATCCCAGCCTATGGACCATGATGGTCTTTTCATGGAAATAGGATTCATATAGTGAGAATTCTTTTAGGCTTGACTTCTTTTGATGTTGACTATCTTTGTGAGATTAATGCAAATTTTTACATGTGATTCTAGATGGTTCATTCCTCTTGTCCAGTGAAGAAGGGGGACCCTAAAGAAGGAAGTGTTTCCTTCCCTTCCATCTTGTCTTATAGTAGACCTGTGAAAAACAAGCCTGCCTTTTACCAAGAGACTTCATCTACCAAATCGCTCTCTCTGCCTCTCCCCTGTACCCCTAACTCTACCAGCCAACCTTTGGGTGTATGCTTCTTGTCTCAGACCTCTCAGTGAGGGACTGGACTGGATTATGATACAGTGATGTGGAAGCAATTCAAGGTTTGGGGCAGGCTTGGACAAAATGAACGAAATCTCTCCAACCTTACTCATCTTTTAAGAATCAGGTCAAAAACCACCTGTAGCTTTCTGTGAATCCTTAAGGAGGAATTAATCTTTCTTTAGTTAAATAAGTGATCTATCTGCTCACTTTCCCATCTGTCTTCCAGACTCAGTCTATATTTTTCCCACCTATAAATATCTAACTCAACTGAGAATTGTCTAATGGAAGAATTCTTAATAATTTTATGTTGTGCACTGCTTTGTCAGCTTGATTAAGCCAATTAACCTCCCAGTACTTCTCTAATGTATAAAATAGGAGGCTGGTTGAGCATCCCTAATGCAAAAATTCAAAATAGGAAATGCACTGACATAATATCACAAGTGGAAACTTTCACATGGGCCTTTATGTCAGTCAGCTCACAGGCACACAAAACTAGTATGTAAAATCATCTTCATCTTCAGGCCATATGGGTAGGGTATAAATAAAATATGCATAAATTTTATATTTGGATTGGGACCCTATTCTCAAGATATTGCATTCTGTTTGTGAAAATAAATCCAAAAAACTCTAATTCCAAGCATATTGGATAAGGATTACTCAAGCTATACATAAGATTATTAATGAAGTCAAGTACATTGAAATACTGTAATTAAAGCCTTAATAAGACAAATTTGACTGTAATAAGTTATCACCTTTTATTAACATATTAAATAATGAGTAATGACTCCCATTAACCAAATGGTTTTATGAAACATGTTAAAGAATTTTTATAGATTTGAGCCTGAGGCCATTAGAGAGGTTTCCAAGAGATTAAACTGAGGGATAAAATAGTACATTCATAGTTTAGCAAAGTAATGACCCATAAGTAAAAGATAGATCTGGAGAAAGCAGCTGGAAAGCAGAGAGGCATACGTGTGATGTTTCAGGCACCCAGGAGAAAGATGATAGTGGAAGGGATTGGGGTGCAGTAGAAGTGCATGGGACACACAGCCTTCTCACAGGGGATGAGGGCTGTCAAGGGAAAGAAGATGGAGTTCTTGAGGGGATCTGCTGAAAGCTCTGAGTTTCCACTGTGATCTCAGTGGGTTAATTATCAATGATGGATGCAGCTCTCCAGGTCGGGAGAGAGAATTGTGTTTTTGGTAGTGAAGTTCTTGACAAGCAAAAGATGGTAAGAAGGGATAAATAAGGTGAGGAGACAAAGATGGTCTTGTTATTCTTCTCAGGATGGTTTTTAGGAAGTCCAATATTGAAGAAATTTTTTATCATCTGGAAGAGGTGTTGATCATTTTTGTGATTTATAAGATGTTAAGAATTGGTCTCTGAATTTTGTAACTTTCCTCTGGTTGCTTTCTTTTCTTTAATTGTCTGAATTCTCTTTTGTCTTTACCTATTTTCTTTCTTTCTCTGCTATCTCAAAAATTACTGACTGTGCTTAAGACCCTCCTGGGGGGAAGTCTTGAGCATTTCATCTGAAGCAGAGCCTGTGCTCTTCCAGGCGTTTCCTGGAGTGCTCGTCGCAGCGGGCTGCTTTGATGCTGCGAGGCCACAGCCTCATGTTCCTTTAATCCCTTCCACTGTCATCCTTCTCCAGTAGCCAGTTACTTCAGTAACAGTAGCCAGATGGTCTTGGGGGCTCAGAGCTGACACAGCAATTCTTAGCATGAGTCTTTTGAAAACCACTTTGGAAACCATCTGGCAGTATCTACCAAAGCTGAACTTTGGGGCACTCTGTTCCTAAGTGGAGGACCCACAGAAGCACGTACATAATTCATGAAAGATCCATCTTCATAGCGGCACTACTGAGAATAACTATAAATTGGAGGAAACTCAGATGCTGCAGATAGGTGAATCAATAAATCGATTGGAATATAGTCACACAATGAACTACTGTACAAGGGGAATAAACCATCTAGAATCACACATATAAATGTGCATAAATCTCACAAAAATAATCATCATCAAAAGAAGCCAAGCCTAAAAGAATTCTCACTATATGAATCCTATTTCCATGGAAAGACCATCACAGTCCATAGACTGGGGTCACATGAAGTAAAATAAAGACCCTGAAGTTGAAAGTCAGCCAAGCCTGAATTCGGGTGCCCAGCCAATAAGCTGTGCACTGTCCATAGATGATTCAATCTGTCTGAGCCTGTTCAGTCATAGCAAAACATGAATTTATGCCAACATTTAAAGCCATGCCTGGTAGTGTATCTCTGTATTGGTAGCACTCTGGCACACAAAGCCAAGAGGATTCCAAGTTCAAGCCCAACCTGAGCAGCAGTTTAGTGACTTATGAGAGCCTGACTCAAAGTAAAAGTAAAAAAAAAAAAAAAAAAAAAAAAAAAAAAAAAAAAAAAAAAAAAAGGCCCTGAACTCAGAGTGGTAAGGATGAACAGAGAACAGGGAAGACCTTCATGCAGCACAGGCAACTGGTGACTTCATCCTAGTCTCTTCAGTTATTCCAAAGCCATCTCTTCCAGTGGAAAATTTTACCTTGTTTACACATTGTCTGGACATGGTATTAGTAGCTACATTTACGAACTTTTGCTATACACTGGATTCTATCCTAAGTATGGTCTGTTGTTGTGTGAGCTTTTCTTTTCTTTTTTGTTGAGACACGGTCTCGCTATGCAGTTGAGGCTGGCCTTGAGCTCACTTTGGTAGCCCAGGCTGGTCTCGAACTCTCACCAATCCTCCTGCCTCAGCCTCCTGAGTGCTGGGATTACAGGCATAAGCCACCATGCCCGGTTATGTGTATGCTTTTCTTGAGAAAGGATTTCTCAGTGTAGTTCAAGCTGACCTTTACTCACTGTATAGCCCACGCTGACCTCACACTTGCAGTGATCCTCCTGCCTCAGCTTCCTGAGTGGTGGGATTACAGGTATGTGCCACTGCCCCTGACAAAAACATTGTCTGTTTTTAATCTCACAAAACCCCCAATAAACTTGGAAATCTCTCTTTTATATATGAAGAGACTGAGGCTCAAAGATGTAGGTATGATTTGCTCAAGGTCAGACAGGGAGTAGTAGAACTAGGTTGCAAATCCAAGTATGTTGATGTTATAATATGTGCTGTGTTTTGTGCTACTTTAAGAAGACAGGGATTGGGCCAGAGAGATAGTAGAATAAGCTTTTTCCTGGCAAGCGTAAGGTCCTGAGTTCAATCCCCTGTACTGCAAAAAAAAGAAGACAGGGATCATTTTCTTGGGTAAAATTTTAAGTCATGAATATTAATATTTGAACAATATCCTGCTTTAGTAAACAGTGACTTTAAGCACCAAAATAAACAAAAACAAAAAGCAAATGAATAGGTGAAAACTCTTCAAAGGAAGATAAACTAAATAAATGCTTAATAACTGCCATCTGTTGGATACTGTAAAATAATGTCACTATTGTCCCCAGGCAACTACAGGCACCAATTATAATAAGACTTGAGACCCAAGAGTTCCTCTTGGGGTTTTGTGACCACGTTCACCTGAGATGCTCATCAAGTCCTTTCACACCACCTGTGCCTCCTGCATTTGGTCATGAAGACCAGCATTTGTGTGGTGCTTGTTGTTTAGTAAACATTTACCCTACAACGCCATCACTTGATTGGAGCCCAGCAGATGTATAGAAGCCAGGGCATTTCTAGGCTTTGAGCAGAATCTTGAGACTCAGAGAAGCAAGCTAACTTGCTAAAGTTCAGTGAAATGAAAGACTTAGGATTTAAGCTCAAACTTTTGAGCCCTTGGTCCAATGTCATTTTTAACTGTGTGGGGCACCTCCATCAGATAGCATCCTCATCTGAATGGGTGATACTGGAGCTCTTGGAAACAAACTTCCAGATTCTGGAGTACTCTCTGGGGCATGACATATGGAGATCAGGCTGGAAGAAGGTAGTACTGATGCTCGTGTTTCCCTGACTACTAGTGAAGTTTATCTCTGCAAGTATTTGTTCATCATTAATATACCTTCATAGAAGGGGGCAAGGGAGATAGCTCAGTGGCTTAAGTGCCTGCCTGGCCAGAGTGAGGTCCTGACTTGACCCCTTGTACTGAGAAAATAAAACAATATATATGTTTTTCTTTGAAGAAGTATCTCTTTGAAGAAGTAACTTTTATATCCTTTCCCTGGCTAATCAAGTTATCCTTCTATTGCTGAGTTGAGATATATTTAGCTATTCTGGAGAAGAGTTCCTTACTGGAAGTAGGATTTGGAAATATTTTCTCCCATTTGATTTGTTGAGTTATCATTTTTATGATAATATCTTGTTAAGTACCATAGGTTTTCATTTTGATATTTATATTTTTTTTATTTCCTACCTTTAAAAATTGTCCAATCCAAGGTCACAAAGACTACAGATAACTTCTCTTATGAGAGTTTCAGATGTTTACCTCTTTAATTTAGGTCTGTGATGGTTTGAATTAATTTTTATATGTACAAGGTATATATTCAACATCGTTATTTTTACATGTGGATATGAAGTTATACTAGCATAATTTGCTGAAAAGTCGACTCTTTGCTCATAAACCTGACTTGCCAGCCACATGAGAAATCAACGGATCATAGGAACAAGGGTTTGTTGCTGGAGTCTTAATTATTGATCTATATCTCTAAATACTTTAATACTTATGTTCTAGTTATGTTCAATGGAATTTTATAATAAAGAATCATTTACATACTGTCTGGATTCCATAATTAATATTTTACAGTATTTGCTGTCTTTTAACATTTTTCATCAGTACTCATCTGCCACACATGTCCTTTCCTTGTGTGGTAGTGGTGCACACATACGACACATCTTCACACAACAGTTTTTTTTTCTTTTTTTTATTGTTTAAATTTAACACGGGTTATATTACATGTTTTCATCATCAGATCAGTTTAGATTAATACATATAGGTATATAAGATTGATCAAACAATTAAACATTAACCCTTCTAAACCAGCATTATTATTTTTTTTCTTTTCCCCTTTCTTTTCTTTGAAAGTTGACATATTGCATATTGTCCTCACAATCGTTCTACAGAGTACAGTGGGTGGGCATGACCCACCTCCCTATTGATGTTGCTTAGAAAAAAAAAAAAAAAAAAGGAAAAGAATATACTTGTCTTTGGACTAAGAGGAAGCAGGTACATACACAGTCAAATGTTCTGCAATTGCAGTGGGCCACCAGTGAAGTTGTGATGTTGGAGGCTATTGAATCTAAGCCTCCTAAAGCTTGTCTCACCAATCTAGCTCTGTGTTTCCTGCATTGTAATTAAGCATTTTTTTTTTCCTGCTGGGTGGTCAAGGGCAAGTTGAAGCAAGACCTGTATAACAAAACATTCCTTTTTTTTTTTTTTTTTTTTTTTTTTTT
>PVJA010023336.1:0-33130 GCA_004027025.1 Myocastor coypus | reverse complement strand
TATATATATATATATATATATATATATATATATATATATATATATACATTGTTGCATGACCTGGAAAAATAGAGAACCATTCTTTTTTAAATTTATAATACTCTATTAGATTTCTATCAACAGTGTCTAAAAAGCAATTCTTGTTATTTTTTATCTTAATTCCGTTTTCATTTGGAGCATACAGATTTCAATGCGCAACATCAAAAAAGTCAAAGCTACATAGAGTGAATGATTTTAAGGCATTTTTACAGCAGTCTTGCAAATTGGATATGTCTACAATATTATTAGTGAACTATTATTATTATTTGAACTTTTTGCAGTACAGGGGATTGAACTCGGGGCTTTGTGCTTGCCAGGCAAGCACTTGTTCTACTGAGCTATCTCCCCGGCCCGTATTAGTGAATTATTACAATAAATAAAATTGTTTTCTTTCTAGAAAAAATCAGGGTTGATTTTGAACTATTTAAAGAACAAGAACTTTCACCATTTATAAGATGTTTAGAATCAAGTGTATTTTACAGTTTATAAATTTTTATTGGTACATGTTTGCAGCAAATAATGAAACTATCCTGACAAGTTAAAACTTCAGGCATTTAGTATGCTTTGAATTCTTCCAGTTTCATAATCTTATTAGTAACAATTTCTTAAGTAGTGGTGAAAGTCTCAAGCTACTAAAATGATGTTGTGTTTGAGAAAAGATTATAATTTGGAGTAACTTCTCTGTGAAAAATACAGAGAAGAGAACAATGCATCTCATACTTGTACAATAAAAATTGTCTACATATGAATTAGTTGGCTTTGAAACATAAAATTTCCTCTCCTTTAAAGTAAATTAATATCCTATCTTCAGAAATGTTTTTAATTTTAATCAAAGCGTTATTAGTCCACATACATTAAATAATATTGGAATGCAATATTAAACAATATTGGAGATCATAAATACAAATTCTTTAAAAACTGTTTTGCTATTCATTATAAGCCATGAAAGATTTGTTTCAAAGTTGATTAATGGATATATTATACAAGTTTAAAATAGAAATGAGAAACAATATAAGATGTTTAATTTATAATAAAACAACTAAATATAAATTCAAATTCATTAAAGTTACTGGAAATACTTTGTTAAATTACTAAAGTAGATTAAAAGGGAATTTAGACTATTTCATTACAAAAAAAATTATTGAGGAAAAAGACAAGAAATATGTACCATTTTTCCTCTTACATTGCTGTATAATATCATATGTCTTAACCAGGCCTGGTATTACACTTCTGTAATCCAAGAACATGTGGAGTACTAACAGGAAGATCTCAAGTTTGAGCCCCTGGGGGATATCTCTCAATACCAAGACACTGGATTCAATGCCTAGTAATGCACTTGTACATATGAACTCTGAGAATATACATTTTTCTCCATTCTTCTATTCAGGATTGCCAATGACTACAAAATTTTATTCGATAAAGTACATTCCTAGCTATGAAAATTAGCTTAACTTTCAGGTACAGTGTTTATTATATTACAATATTTTTATCTATGGCCACTAAGCTTCTATTTATTTATTTTTTTATGTGTTGCCTTTAAGCTTTTGAAATCAAGCACAAATGCTTATTTTGCTCTGTCAATTTTCCCTTGAGAAACAGACACTGTGCAGAACAATAAATCATATTTACTCTACCTCATCATATTTATTCTTTATTATTATTCCTCATGGTCCTGATAATAAAGCTTTTTTCCCACATACTTTTCAGTGTAATGTAAGAAAGCTGCTCAGAAACTCAGTGACAATGTTATGGTTTGTGTCTAGCTGTCCCCTCAAAGCCTCATGAAGTCATGGGGTGGCTTCTGGAATTTGTACTTGATCATTGCAGAAATGGGTGCTGCACCTCTCCTGGGGCAGGTGATTTGCATTTCAATGTAAGGGAGGAACAGCAATTATCTGCTTGAGCTGCTGCTACCTCTCCTTGCTCTCTTGCTCTTAGCTGCTGCCATGAAAGGCTGCTCTCTGCCATATGCCACTCTGCCTTGGAGCCAGGTGAGTATGGACTGAAACTTCCAGTACCTGTGAGCTAAATATATCTTTCCTTCCCTCATTTTAGATTTTGGGTGTTTGTCCCAGCAAGGAAAGAAGAGTAACTAAGACAGCAAGAACTACCACAAAGTACAGTCCCATGTAAACCCAGGAGAAATGATCAAAAACAAATATCAACTATGTTCAAAGCCACCTTGGTAACCTTATCTGTAAACTTAAAATCAGCAAATGATATTTTTCAGAAACATGATTTAAACATAGTTCATACTTAAAATGGAAAAATCAATTTAAAACTACTGGGCTCTGTAATATTTGCCCTTCTGAGGAAAAGAAAAAGGCTGCCACAGAACTCAGGCACTTGTACTAAATATGGTTTGGAGGGCTCTATACAATATTTAATAAATTTTTTACTTCATTAAAATTTTCTAGTATTGTAAGACTATTAATCATATTTAGTGGGAAGCACTATTTTCTTTTTTGTACTATATTTTTAAATAAAGTCAAGCTCCTTAGTGCTTGTTTTTTAGGTTGCGATAGAAAGAAACAAGACTTTTAATGAAAAGGTCCTCAGTTGATGTGTATTCTATAGTGGCTTAAGAAATTAGATCCTGTGAGGACAAGTTACATAGTGCTCAATGATTAATAGCCCCGATTCCTAAGTCCCACTACGTAGCTTTGCGTTAGAGTTCTCTGAACACTTTAAGCTGTATAAACTCAGGACACTTTGATTTCCTCATCTCTTACACTTTGTAAAGATTTTATATTTTAATAAATATAAAGTACTGAGGGTAGTATATTACCTGTTAAACAAATATTAATTCATAGTAGTGCCAGAATACCAAAAACGAGCTCTAGACCAATAAAGAATCATGAAAACAGTAATCACTGGACAAGATGCTGCCCCAGCACTTTTAAATTCACACTGTGCTACTGTTCTGCTAGTTGCTTGCTTTTCCTTCTGTTTACTACACTTATATGTGTTCAAACATGTTGTTCCAGATAAGAAATAAAAGGAAAAAATCAAAACCATTCTGCTGTTCATGGTAATCTCAACCCTTCAAAAGACTGAAGTTGGAGGACAATATGCAATACGTTGTAGACCAGCCTCAACAATTTAGAGAGACTTTCCTCTTCACACACACACACACACACACACACACACACACACACATACACACACACTAAAAAAAGGCTAAGAA
The DNA here is from genome assembly GCA_004027025.1 of Myocastor coypus. NCBI lineage: Eukaryota > Metazoa > Chordata > Mammalia > Rodentia > Myocastoridae > Myocastor > Myocastor coypus. The sequence goes on along the minus strand of PVJA010023336.1, from coordinate 29,904 downwards.
TGTGATTTCCCCAAAATTTCACTTTTACAAAAGCTTAGGATACCTTCCTATGAATGACTAATTACTGGCTAAAATTTATTTGTTCCATCATGAACAAATATTCCTGTTTTTTTTTATTATTGTTGTTTCTAAATGCTAGACACAAGCAAGTTGTTGAACTATAGTTAATCTAACAGCAGAAACAAATATATATCTGGCATGGTGGTATAAGCCTATAATCCCAGTAATATGGGAGGCTTGGGAGGACCATGAGTTCAAGCCCAGGCTGGACAACTTAACAATTTAGAGAAACCCTATCTCAAAATAAACAAATGGTTTTGGAGCATATATCAGTGTGGAAGCCTTAGGTTCAATGTCTAGCATCTGCAGAACAACAACAACAAAAAATTCAAAAAACAGAAAAAAATAAAAAAATTAAAAAAAAAACCACCCCAGAAAAAGTTCAAAAAGAAAAAAAACAAAACAAAACAAAACAAAAAACAAAACAAAACAAACAAACAAACAAAAAAACGCCCTCTCTGCAAACGTTTTTACACATATTTTTTAGGGATTTCCCCAAAACATTATAGGAATTCAGAAATATTTCTGAATCTTAAAGTGCATATATTAAAACTCATATGGAGCTGGCCAGATAGTTCAGTGAACTAAAACACCTGCTTAGGCAAGCATTAGGACCGAGGTTAGATCCCTACACCTTCCAGCTTCACCACCAGGACTAAAACCCCTAATGAGACTGGGCGTGCTGGTGTGCACCTATAATCCTAGTGCTTGGGAGGCTGAAAACAGGAAGATCGCTAGAAGTCTGATCTGTGCAGTGAGAGCCTATAGAATCTGTCCTGAATGCATTAAAAAAAACTCATAATACACATTTTATTTGTACCTTATTTATAATTTATAAATTTATTACATTTTTGCTTGCTTTTTTTCAATACAGGCAAAAATATTCTCAGGATTTACTTTTCTGTAAAGAACTGTCACCATAGTTTCTGGATTGATGCACTTAAAAGTGGAAAATTACGCTATTCTCTATCAAAACCAGGTGAGCTAGTGAAAGATTTACGAAGAAATCACCCCCAGATACGCTGTTAGCAAGTTTGTTATTTTTCTTTAAAAATCATCAGGCTCAAGAAGATCACTGTCTTTCACTCTGTTTTGTAAAAGCAGGAAGTAAAATTCCCCTGTGGAAGATTCCCTTCCTGCACTAGAAAGAAAGTATTGTATCATGTTATCAAGAACAGGAAGTTGGAGGCCAGGCAAATCTGTACAAACAACCTTTCAAAGTCATCCCTTGTTTTCCGAGACATTTCTCCAGTCAGCTCACCCCCCAGAGGCCAGTTGCCTCTTCCCATTTTCGCAATTACGACTCGTCATTTAATTCAGTATATAATTGTGTAATGTAACACAGAATCTGTGTTTGTGTCATTTTCCCATGAAGGCCCTGGATCATGCAATACTTCAATGCAACGAATATGTGTATTCATTTGCTCCTGCTAATCTCCCTTATATTAACTTACTTCTCAGATCCAGTCCCAAAACCTATAAGAACAGAGAAAAATTTACCACCAGCAAAGGAGCATAGATGATTCATCACAAATAATTCACTAGTATTTAAGACAATTCGTTGTAGAATTGTTAATATTTAGGCTGTCATAATACATTTCCTTTCACATATATGTATATAAATGTATGTTGGTACATAAACAGGTACCTACACACACAGAAACCTACATATATATATATATATAATATATATATATATATATTTAAATATTAGTTTTAGACCTAGTGTAGATATATTTATAATTGCAGTTATGACTTTTCTTTTTTTTTTTTTTTTTTTTTTTTTTTTGGTGGTACCAAGGGTCAAACTCAGGACCATGCACTTGCTAGGCAAAGACTTATTCCACTGAGCTGTCTCCCCAGTCCTGATATTTTAAAATACAACAGAAATATTACTCTTCATCCTCAATATAATAAATGGTTATAAAGCCTTCTCTGGGTACTACATCATGGCCCTCTCACTGCAATGCTTCTGAGCATGCCTTGTCACTCTTAGTCTGACCTACTTGGAGCCTGCCCTTAGCCACTCAGGTAGGTATATGCCTCTTGTGACAGCACAAGGGCTTTGTTTCAGTCACCACCTAGACTCCAGCATCACCAACTACCCTTGTTGACTCCATAAGTAATTCAATGAATACAGAGGCACTCTCTCCTTTCTACCATTCACCCTCCTTTCCCTTATGGTTCTTCTCACCCTTGTGGTCAGAATCTGTGCCTGGCCTAAAGATCTGCAGGGAGCTGACCCTCACCATATTTCTTTTCCATTGACAGCAACAATAAGAGAAGACCCCAAAATTAAGAGAGGTCTATTGGTGGTTAGAATTCAGGAATTTCTGTCGGAGAAAAGCTCTTCTTCTAAACTTGAATCTGAGCCTTTTTACCAAGATTGTGCCGAAGGTGAAGAAAGACGCCCCTGCCACCCCAAAGCTGAAGCCAAAGCAAAAGTTTGGAAGGCCAAGAAGGCTGTCCTGAAAGGCATTTACAGCCACAAAAAGAAGAAGATACAAATGCCACCTACTTTCTGCCATCCCAAGACACTGTGGCTCTGGACGCAGCCTAAATAACCTTGGAAGAGCATCCCCAGGAGAAAGAAGCTTGATCACAAAGTCATCATCAGGTTCCCCCTGACCACAGAGTCAGCCATGAAAAAGATTGAGGACAACAACACACTTGTGTTCATTGTGGATGTCAAAGTCAATAAGTACGAAATCAAACAAGCTGTAAAGAAGCTCTATGACAATCGATGTTGCCTAGATCAATACGCTAATCAGGCCTGATTGAGAGAACAAGTCATATTTTCAACTGGCTCCTGATTATGATGCACTGGATGTTGCCAAGAAAATTGCAATCATCTAAACTGAGGCCAGGTGTCTAGTTCTAAACATATACTCCCCCCTAAAAAAAAGAAACCAAAACAAAAAACTTGAATCTGACAGTACATATATAGAGATAGATTCTGTAAATCTAATATAGTGCTGATGATACCATCTAGATGCACACATTCCATTAGCTGGGAAGGCAATGTATCCCAATGTCCTTTTCATTTTGGGTTTGTCATTTGCTTAAGTCATGATAAGTTTATTGCTATCCTTTGATTACAGTTTTTCGTATGCATAGCATGACAGAATCTTTCCTACCCCCTACGGTGCTCTATGAATACATGCCAAACTACCTCTACTAATAACATTTACCAAGATAAAATGCAAGCAAATTAATACACGAATAATATAATAAACTACTTTTTGTTTTACTTTGTTCAAACTTTTGCATGGTAAAGGCAAAAGCCAATGTGGAATTTTAAGAAGCCTATTATGTTTTATAGCCAGAAAATTTATCATCATATGCTTGCTATATGTCTGCTGATGGGTTGGTGTAGAATGGTAAGGCAGACAGTGACCTGAAACATGGGCGCGTGTCATGTTAAGTGTCAAGATGAACAAAGAAAATCAAACCATCGAAACAATATGTGTTAACATTTTCTCTTTAATGATTCTCATGTGAATCACACACCCTTTGTAGTTAGGAATACACGCTATTAGCCACATTGATCACTAAATAGAGCAGTACACTATGGTACAGTGCTTGTAACACTAAGTACTATAAATAAGATGATCTGAGGATGTTTGATTCTATATTCCATGTACTTGTAGGAAAGTAAACAGCTTATAATTTGATACTACAAAATCAATGAGTAATGTGCAAATTTCAGCTTAGCCTTAGAAACTATCACTTATTCCGCATGTGCAAGGTTGAGCTAACGCATTGACCTTCTATATGATCATGCTGAGGATGTCACTGCAGAATTAAAAATAGGAAATTGAGCCAGGTGTGGTGGCACATGCCTGTAATCTCAGCACTTGGGATGCTGAAGCAGGAGGATTGGTGTGAGTTTGAGACCAGCCCGGGCTACAGAAGTGAGCTCAAGGCCAGCCTGAACTGCATAGCAAGACCCTGACTCAAAAAGACAGAATAAATAAATAAATAAATAAATAGGAAAATTTAGGGCTAAGCACCTGCTTACACAAGCACAGGTACCAAGGCTTGATCTCCCTTACTGCATGCTACACTGAGCTGGCCACTGAGGTCAGGCATAGTGGTGCATACCTATAATCCCAGGGCTGGAGAGGCTGGAAACATGAGGATCACTAGAGTCCAAGCTGCATATGAGACCATGTATGAAAGAAAGAAAGAAAGGAAGGAAGGAAGGAAGGAAGGAAGGAAGGAAGAAAAAAAGAAAGAAAAGAGAAAAGAAAAGAAAGGAAAAGAAAAGGAAAGGAAAAGAGAAGAAAAGAAAAGAAAAAAGAAAGAAAAGAATAGAAAAGAAAAGAAAAGAAAAAAGGGACATCATTAGTATAGGGAATGATGACATTTCTAATGAAACCAAATGCAAGGTTGAAATCCTATCAAGGAGTCAGAAAAGCAAACCAGGTGCAGGGACCAGTGGAACAGAGGTTGCTTGAAAGAAAAAACATCTAAAAGGAGATTGTTCTGCCTGCTGACAAAGCCCATCTGCCCAGACGGTATAAGGAAACACATCAATCAGTAAAAACTATTCTTCTTGTTCATCTCTGCTAACAGCTTTGTGAGATCAATTTGAACCTGAAATAAAAGAAATATGTGCAGCAATATATTTTTTATAAACTGTTTCTGGTGAAGTTTCTAATAACAGAGTTAAGCAAAATAACAACCAAGTGTTACAGGTAGAATTTCCCATGTAACTTCTAGAGAGAAGTAGCACTTATCCTTCCAAACAGAAAAGTTGTAACCAAGCTAGGCAGAGGAATCATTCTCCCAGAATTTCTTGGCCAGGCATTACACTGAAAAAGACAGAGAAGTTTAGTCAGTCAGGAGAGACTATCTCCAGTTCCACGCCTGAACACAGAGAAAATTGACTTCAGAGAAGTGGAACTAGTGTAATACTGTATTTTCATATTCAGCAAACACTCTTTTAAAGACACAAAATCCTTGGGGCCGACCAAATAGCTAAGCAGACTAAAATGCCTGCAAGCAGGTACAGGGGCTGCGAGTGCGATCTATAGGAGTAGCATGGGGTCCTGGCCCTGAGGAATGCTGAGATGGTTGAGACTGGGCATGGTCGCATGCCTGTAATCCCAGCTCTTGAGAGGCTATAAACAGGTGAGTCACTATGAATCTGATCTAGTAGTGAGACCCTGAACACGATGTAGATCCTTCCCTAAAATACAAAGAAAAAAACAAAAAAAAAAAAGGCCCAAAATCCTAAACTTAGTTCAAAACCAAATTATTCACATGCTGCCTTGGACCTGACCCTGGGCATGCTGAGCCAGAGCCTATGCCTGTAATTCCCAGCACTGGGGAGGCTGAAAACAGGAGGATCACTGTGAGCCCAAGCTGCATGGTGAGACCCTGTACCAAATAAATAGATAATAAATAAATAAATAAATAAGAATTATTAACTCATGCTGTAAAAACTTACTGAGTTTATTTGAACCGTGACAAGGACTATTTAGCTATCTCTTGCTACTTTGTGTAACTGTGGATGTGTGCTACCTTTTGGAATGCCTGAGTCTCTCATATTTTCGGCATTCACACCAGTGACTGTGCTGATACTTCGCCGGCCCACAGATGCAATCAACCCTTCCACATTGTCTCACCAGAGGAACAGAAACTGTAATCATGCATAGTCATACCACAGCTCTGGCCATGGAAACCCAAGCCCATCATGTCTGATGGCTCTCTCCGCCTCGGCCTAGGATGATTCAAAGCCCACAACGAGCTCTCCAAGCAGGTCAAACAAGGTGGCTGAGAAGCAAGGCTTTGGCTTTATTGTCCCCAGTCATTGTACAATGTTTATCTAGTTAGCCAGCTTCACATGAGATTCCTAAAGTTGACTTCCAGTATGGTGACAAAATTCTTGGCTTCTTGTTTATTTATACTCTTTCTATCTTGGCAGAATCTGCTTGAAGTGCAGAGATTATTTTCTGTTTTTACCTCATTGAAAGAAAACTACCTTATATTCCATCTTTTCTTTAAATTTGGATTAATTTATTAACACATTTGTAACATATAGTGACTACTTTCATTGTGGGTATTTTGTACCTGTGGTTGACACAGGATTTTTTTTTTTTTAATGCATTTAGTGCAGGGTCTACTGGGTTTCACTACATAGATCAGACTCATAGTGATCCTCCTGTTTTCAGCCTCTCAAGTGCTGGGATGACAGGCACACGCCTCCATGCTCAGGCTCAATCTCCCTTTCAGAGCACCCTAGGGGTGGGACTGGCATGGCTTCTGGTGCTGGGGATCAAATCTCAAACCCTGTACTCTGCCTAAATAGCCACTTTAGTCTTCTGAGCTAGCTAGCCCACCCTAGTTTTTTTTTTTTTTTAATGTTTCCCTCCCCCACTTCCTTCATCTTCCATAACCTTGGTCTCTTTTCCATTTCCAGGAGATCTATTGTTGTATTTCCTTTTTTCTATTTGTTCATTATTTTGTCCCTTACTTACTTTGAATTTCTCATGTGAGAGAAACCATTTACATAATTACATTTAATTTATTTTACCTAACATGTATTCAAATCCTTCCATTTTCCTCAAAAGTGTCAAAATTATCTTTCTTTATAGCAGAATATGATTCCATTCTGTATTAATGTAATATTTTCCCATCCATTTGCCTGTAACTGAGCATACAGGCTGCTTTTGAAATTGGATTATTCCAAATCGAGCTGTTATCAATATAGGTATGTGTTCACTGCTATAAAGTGATGTCTTTAACTATTTTAGGAAGATTCCTCACAAGAGAATCACTGACATTCCCACCAATATGAGCTTTTTTTTAAATACAACTTCACAACATTTATTACTTGATTTCCTGATGACTGCCATTCCTTCAACAGTAAGGTGAGATTCCAATGGTTTTTAAAATTTTTTCCATTTACATATTGCTCAGCAATGTTAAGCATCTTTGCATATCATATTTTTGACACTTCCAATGGAAGGCTAACGCTATTATGATCTAGAAGGTCAAAATGTCTCCAGAGTGAAGAGCACAGAGATGGGGCCTGTCACAGGGAGCTGTTCTAGAATCTGCTCAGGGAGATGGGAATAAATAGCTAGACAGGAACTAACACAGAGGAGCACACAGGTGGGTGTGTGAAGGTACTTTGCATTTGAACACCTCAATTAAGACACATGCCCTTTTACTTTAGAATGATGCAGCTTAATATATCTTAATAACCTGGAAATAGTTTCTGAGGACTCATAAATATGAATTAAATTATCAGTATTCAAAGGAATTCTTCTAAGCTACATGGCTTTCATAAGGTATTTAAATGATAAGACAAAAAATTTGTAAGACTCAGAACATATTGGCTTTCACAGTTCACTTACAGAGGGAGGGAATTACACACATGAAGCATACATGATCCCATTCCTCTTACTTCTGAGGTACTTTATCAACAGTGAAAACTTGGCCTTGCCACATGGAAAAAATATTTTGTAACAACAAAAATACAAAGATGAAACAAAATACAAAGAAAGTTACACAAAACCAATTGTTGATAGTTCTGTGACTGTTACCAAAATGTATTTTTTTATCCAAAGATAATTTAACAGGGGATTTTTCCATGAAGTTAATTGCCACAAAATGTAGGGCTGTGTTCAAAGAGCTAATTGCTATAAACCAAAGGAGATGCTAGAATATCTTACCTAATGAGCTTTCTGCAGCCTTACAATAAACTTTCAAGATGACTTTAAAAAGCAATTTTTTATCTTTTTTAAGAGCGTGTGAAGCCCTGAGTCTATTTTACTTAATCTGGTTTATTTCATTTCCTTTCCTTTTTGATTTCAAGAAACCTTCAAAGGTCTAATTAATAATTTTTTTATTAATCAAATGAAAAGTGTTCTTTCCAACCTACTTTTCTCATTTTTTTTTTTCTTGGAATTCCACCCAGGCAGAATGGATTGGTGAATACCGTTGGTAATCTGCCTTCCATCATCTAAACTGCCAACTACCAGCCAGGAACAGCACAGACCAGAGCTTCTAGCACCCTTAAGAACTAAGTGTAAGCGCCTAACTTGAAATGCAGGCAAGGATTAAACAAATGAAAAAGAACAAAGAGCATTAGCAAATTAGTAGGTCAAATCTCCCTCTTGCTTGAATTTAATTTGATTTTTATATTATTCAATTTTCATGAGAAAAACAATAGGATGAAAAGATAGTGGCATAAGAATAGGAATAATAAAAGGGTAATGATGAAAATGTGGAACAGACACTATAAAATAGACCATTCATTTATGTGTTTTAAGCCCATCCACATATGTGTTCAAGATAAGAAAAAGCAGTCCCGTCTAAGAACAAGCTAAGGAAATTTAGAACTCCTCCTTTGTGTGCTCTTTTTATTCAAAATCTATTTTCTTCAGAAAAACAAAGAAAGGAATTTCTTCATGATTCAATTTCAGACAATGGTGTCTACATAATGATGATGCAGATATGTGAAATATATCAGTGGTCCTTACTGATGGGACCTTCTAGGATTACCTTTCTATTTCTTAAAACCACGAAGGCATATATAACAAAGAGATTTACCTTTTTTTCTGTTACCAATGAGAGAGAAGAAGTTAATATACTGCAAAGTAATTTTTGTAAATATACTGTATTTGGGCAATGGGCTACCTTTGCTTCACAACATCTTAAACTAGAGGGAATGACAAAAGTAAAGGCTAGAGTATAATATATGTAATTTATGTACCAAAATATTTAAGTACTTATTTGTGAGTTTCCATAAAACAGTGTTCAACTTACTTATCAAAGTAGATCATTAAATTTGATATCTTATTGATTTCACGTTATTTCCTTCCAGGACCTTTTATTAATGATATGCACAAATACATTTCATTTATTTATTGCTCCTATCAAAATAAGAGGTAATAAGTCACTGCAAGTGTAACTATAATAGTGACCATTATTAATTAGGAGAATTTCAAAGCAATAATGGTATTTTATTCTTTAGAAAAGATACCCTGGTGTCTACTGTATTAGAAAAATCTGATAATGCAAAATGTATTAAGTTGAAAACCAATATCTGATCCAAACTCTTAAAGATTTTTATTATTGTTTTATTTTGTTTAGTGAGTAGTCCTAAATAGTAACACAGTAAGGCAGTAATTTCAAGAAGATGAAGAGCATACTGAGAAAGATTACAGTTTAAATCAGAAATAGGAATTGTTTAAAGTACTGCTTTGAAATAAAAATATGTAAATCACCAAAACTAAATTACACTGTTTAAAAAACTATCAAAAAAACTTGAGAATAAAGCAAAAGAGGTTGCATAACATAATGGACCATTATTTTATGGCCACACACAAGTTGTTTAAATATCTAGGGGAATAAACCTGTGTTCTAATAATTTTTAACCCCACACCCCTAATTATTAAAAGCTCATATGTTAAAAGATTACATGTCAACTTGTAGATATCTTATGAGTTGAAAAAATGACTTCAAAGATCATTATTTTATTGTTCTGTGATTCAAACCTACTATTAATATTTTATGGAACATAATGCTTGCAAGGGAGCAATTGCTCAAATATCATTAAAATCTACTTCAACATTTTATGACATCATCAACTTCATAAAATTTCATTTTGTTTTCTATGCCTTTTGAGAGACATAGCTTTCATTATATTTAAATAATTATAGTTGGAGACCTCTGGAAAATTCACTAAGGTATCTAAATCCTTCACCAGAACTCCCTGGTGGAGCCAACTGAATTTTGTTCTCAGTGTGTGCTTGAAGGGAAACCAGAGCTCAGGTCTGTATTTTATGAGCTTGTAAAGTGATTTTCAAGCAAGACTGGAGCATTGCTACCTTCGTGGACATTCTCTTTCTTTAGTGTGTTTTTGTGGATGCTGTCATTTGCATGTTTGTTTTTATTTCTGGGTAAGTTTGTTATCCTCTCCCTACTTTATCAATAACGTGATCAGGGTGGTGTCTGCATCAGGAACTAGCAAGTCTCATAGCGTTGCTTAGTCTAGATGACATACAGAAAATCTGCTGTTTGTAGAAAACAGCTTTGTGTAAGGCCCACCAAATATTTTCTTGCCAGTAAGTGACTTAGGCAACAGTTGGCCAAAAGCCTATGTGATACATGTTTGGCTCCTGTTTGTGGTGGCACTGAGAGGTGCAGGAAATTAAAAAACTGGTGACAGCTGGAAATACACGAGGTCATCTGATGAGTAACATTGAAAGAGATGAACGCTGGCCTGGGACCCCTGGTCTCCTTCATTTCTCGCTTTTGTTTTCTAGCCATCATGAGGACAGAATCTTCCTCTACCACATGCACTGAGCCGACCAATGATGGACAAAAATTCCAAACCTCTGATCCAAAGTAGATTTCTCCTCCTTTTAAATTGATGATCTCCTTGATTTTGTGGCTATAGCAGAAAGCAGGACGACACATTCCGCTGTAGCAGAAATGGAAACTGGAAACCTGGTTTTATGATGTGAATATTTTTTCTAATTGCTATTGAAATGATATCTATGATCTGTTAGGTGAGGAACACACATTATCATTTATTAACCTATTTTTTGCTATTGTACCTATTTATTCTTTAGAAGAGCTCAAATTAATTAGAAAATATTTCATGCTCACTAGGAGTAACTCCTAGAGTACTGATTCAGTGAGTATTGTCTTTGTGTGTCTGCATGTGATTTGTTGAGCATTTTCTTTTCTGTTTCTTTTCTCTACTTGGAATGATACTTTTTCTCTTGTTGTCTGAATATACTCTTTTTTAAAAAATTTTATTAAGAGTCTACAGGGTCTCACTATGTGTATTGGACATGTAAGCCTGTGTTCAGCCTCCCAAGAGCTGGGATTACACCATGCCCAGTCTCAATTGCCATCTCAGTGTGCCCCAGGGGGTGGGGCTGGCACAGCACATCGGAGAATTAAACCCTGGCCACTGTGTCTGCCTGAGCAGGCCCTTTAATCTGCTGAGCTATGTGGCCGTCCCTGTGCATACTCTTCTTAAATGTATTTTTAACATGCAGTGTGGTTATAGCACCTTCTGCGAATCACCTGTGGAACTCTCCTAGATAGAAGCACCCTCTGTTGGGATCCATCTAATTTTAGCACTCCTATCTTATGTGTGGTCATTTCTCTGTCAACTGTAGGCTACTAGAAACTTGCAAAGAAAACTATTGATGTCTCCGTTATTCAAGATAATTGTCTGAATAAACCAACAGCCTTAGAACCTACCTAGACTGACTTACCATCAGCCTTGTAATCTCAGTCACACAAAACACTGTGTCTCCTGGGCCTTCCCATCACCTCCAAAGGTTTCTCCTGCTCCACTCTCTCCCATGCTTTCTGCTGACTCCCTTCTCCCCTCCTCTTCTCCTCGTTCTCTTCTCTCTTTTCTCTTTTCTGTTCTCTGTCTCTGTTCTCTTCTCTCTGTCCTCTACCTGGTTCCTCTTTGCTAGAGGCCTGCTGAACTTTTAGTATATGTTCAATCGGTGCTTCTTCCACACTGAAGTGAATTATTGGATGCTCAGATGCTTCAAGTTTCTAAGCTACTCATACAAACTAAATGCAACCACTTTTATCTACTGAGCAAACATTTGAAAAGATGACAGTGCACTTTTCAAATGTCATGAATTTGTTGCATTTCTTAATTTTCTCCTGAGAAAACTAAGAACTATTTTACTGAGACAGCTGTTGGCCTTGGAAGACTTTTCTTTTGTAACTAATTTATTGCATATATTTCAATTTTGCAACATACATTCTGATAGATAATAGGTAGCTAGTAAAAATTACTCTAAATAAGCATTGTCATACATGGTCACTCTTTTTCTGCAGCACAACCAGCTTAATTCTACAAATTTAGTATAAATTCTATGTACAGTATAATTTTATTACTTCATATTATATGTTAGATCTCTCAACATTTCATCTTATATATCTTCTACTTTCTATCCTCTAATCCATATCTCCAACTTACCTCCACGTACTTCTATTCACCATTACTTTTTCCTATTTTTGTATATTAGATTTTTAAAAATATTCCAAATAAGTGATACAATGCAATACTTTCTTTATTTGCTTAGCTTATTTACTTCAATTAATATTCTCCAAGCTCAGCATGTTGTGGCAAATGGCAAAATCTCACATTATTTGGAGTCACCTAATATTCCAATATGTATGTCCATATTTTATAGATTTCACAGTTCCTTTATGGATATGTCCATTATAAATGCTTAGGTTCTTCCCATACCTTTGTTATTGACAATTGTACAGCAGTAAAAGAAGTTCAGATGTCTTTATAAAGTAGTAATTTAATTTTATTTGAGTACACACTGGAATAAGGGTTGGCGAATGACAAGCTAGTTTTATTTTTAAGAAGGTTTTGTTTGTTTGTTTGTTTTGTTTTGGCTGGCTCAGGCTGCCTTAAGGGTGGGAGTGGGGATCGCCGCTGTCCCCGTGCCTGTCTGGCAGAGATTCCCCGCACAGGTGCTTAAACCAGTGAGCTAACTCCAAAGCCCCCAGCTAGTTTTATTTTATTTTTTTTAATTTAGATATCTTTTTTTTTTTTTTAATTTATTTTTTTCTTGTTTCAGAACCTTTGTTTGTTTTTATTCACTCCTTTTTATGGCCGGTTCAGCCCGTCCTGAGGGCAGGGCTGGCGCAGCATGTGGTGCCGGGGATTGAACCGCAGTCCCTACAGCCGCCCAAGCTTTCCCAAGCAGGCGCTTTAGACCACTGAGCCATCCCGCCAGGCCCCTACTATGTGGTTTTATTTGTTAGTTAAGAAAAGTTTCGAGGCCTGGCGGGATGGCTCAGTGGTCTAAAGCACCTGCTTGGGAAAGCTTGGGCAGCTTCAGGGAACGCGGTTCGATCCCCGGCACCACATGCTGCGCCAGCCCTGCCCTCGCGGCGGGCTGAGCCAGCCATAAAAATGAGTGAATAAGCAAAGGTTCTGAAACAAGAAAAAAATAAATAAATAAAATAAAAAATTATAAAAAAAAAAGAAAAGTTTCTATGAAATATATATGATCTAAAACAATGTCAAATTTTACTGAAATATGTATAATTAGGAAAACATTGTATATGGTATAGATTAATAAATTAATGAATTAACCACAAGTCAAACAGTGAAAACCTAAATAAACATACAAAGTTTTAAGTTGCAAAAAGCAATTTCTGTTGGTCTGGGTTTATTATGGTGCAGCAAACCTTACACGAAAGCATGTTAATTTCTCTAGTTTTCTCAATTATAATGAATCTATCAATTTATTGAAAAGATAACCTTTAAAAAGGAGTTTATGGAAATTTTTCAGTTTGCATTTGTTAGCTTCCTTTTTCTTTGGTACCTACACCACTGCGCTACGTCTCCTGCCATTCGCTAGCCTACTATCTCTGTGATAAGTGCCTGAGATAATCAACTTAAATGGAAGAAATTCTGGTTTTGGAATTTCATTTACTAGTCCGTGAGCCCGTTGCCTTTTGTCGCATGGTGGCACTGGCGTGGGCACCTTGGTGGGAGCACAGGGCAGAGATGCCACTCACTCCTGACATTGGAAGCAAAGTGAGACAGGAAAGGCCTGGTGTCCAGATGCCTCCCCTGAAGGGCCAGCTCTCAGCGACCTAGTTTCCTTCTAGGAAGGAAAGTTACTTCCTCCTCCCCAGGGGCACCCAGGGCACTTAGGGGGTCTTTCAAGATCCCGAAGATCACACTGCCAAACATTAATGGAACATACATATTTAAGATTAGGTATTGCATCCCACTGTATGCATCTGTCATGCTGCAGATTGCTCATTAGTTGTTTCCTTTAAAAACTCATTTCTGGGGCCAGCGAAATAGCTCAGTAGAATAAACACTTGCCTGGCAAGTGCAGGGTCCTGAGTTCAATCCCTGGTACTGTAAATAAATAAATAAATAGGTGATAGATAGATAGATAGATAGATAGATAGATAGATAGATAGATAGATAGATAATAAAACCTCATTTCTTTAATGAGGACAAGAAATTTGTCAATGTTCTCAGGTTTCAGGGTGATATTCTTTTGAGTTCTCTATAGCTCTCTGCTCAGAAACTGGAATTCTCAAATTTTGGTATTTTAAATATTGGGTGTATATACACTTCATAAGTAAAACTGAGAAAATACCAAATGTCATTTTTGAGATTTTTATTCACAATCAAAGGAATAAACTAATCCCATGGAACAAAATAAATAAGGAATGGAATATCAATTTTTTTTTTTTTTACTATTGTGTTCTATAAGTTCCTGTTTCATGTAGTACTTCCATTTGTAACTGATAGAGTAATTTAAGTAAGTAAGATTCATTCAGGACTTTCATGGGACGGTGAAGAATTTGACAGCATTTTATTCACAAACTACATACGTATCCCAGAACATTTCATTAAATTAAGAAATTGTGGCATTAACAGTGGTTCGCTAGGAATGCCCAAAGCAATGAATATTTAAAAGAATTAAACTCGGGGGGGGGGGGGGGGAAGCCCAGCCTGACAAAGGGACTGTTGGTGTCTCTGTTCTGGTTACTCTCTTGGCTGGAGTGAACCAGGGCTGCAGTGTGAATATTGCCATGCAGTAGAAGGTGACGTTGTTGGCAGTGTTGACTTCAAGGCTGCTGCTGCTGAGCGCACATCTGGCTTCACACCCGTCCCCCAAACAGCTGCGCCTCTAGCTGCATTACCAGAGGTTCCCGAGACCCGAGAGCGGCACTCTTCTTTCTCCTCCGTGCATAAGTGAGATGTGTTTCTTTCTTGCGCTCTTTTTCCCTCTTTCTCTCTCTCTCCAATCATTCTTGTTGCTATGTGCTTGCCTTCAGTTGAATTTTATGTGTTACAGGACCCTGTTCTAAAGCAAAGTCTTCTGTTTTATTGATTGGTTGGTCGATGGATTGATTTTTTGTTCAAGTGGCAGATTCACTTGCTGTGGGCGTGAGCATTCCGACCATGCCGATCTCACAAGTCTTTCGTTGTTACATTTTCCATGGTGCCTGCACAGCCTGCTTATATTCAGCATAGACTGAGAGTCACCACTGTAAACCATCCAGTTTTCCAGGTCTTCCCCAGTGAATATGTCAAGAAAAATAGTTCCCACAAGGGGATTTGCCAAATCTGGTGCTGAAGGAAGGCCACTAAGCCATTTTACAGATGGCCAGGCTGGCATTTCTGAATGTGTGATGTGAAAGTGTTTATGATTCTACCAGCTTCACCAGAATGATGACTTTTCTCTCACAGTTTCCATTGTGTTCTTAAGTATCCTGGATACATGATATAGAAAAATTTGGGGTAAATTTTATGGTTTCATACAATTCTGGAAGATTTCAGGTGACTCCTACATTGATGGCTACAATGCAGTAGAGAAATCACAGATTTTTGATTCAAGCATAGCTATTTCAAAACCACCATTCTTTTAACTACAGGTTCAGCTAATTAAAATGTTCATACCTCCTGTCTGAACTTTATTATATTCATTTGTACAATAGAAATGCAACCTACTTTAAAACAATCATCAAGACCCTGATCAAACAATGAAAAAATACATATTTTAAAATTTAAGTTCTGAATATGTGAAATACGCTAAGAATTATTATTCATATTTCAAATATGTCTTGCCACTTTTAAAAATTACCTTAGAATTTAATATTCATTTAATAAGAAAAGCTTGGAAGATTACTTTCTCCATTATGTATAGAGTTGGTGCCTTTGAAAGCTGATTATGATTGGATAAAGCAAGTAGGGTAACACCGATGATTAAGCTTTGTGACTTTAAGAAGAACAAGAGAATTTGGCAGACAAACACGTTCCTGCTATCTAGCTGTTGCCACTGAGGTTCTCTCTGCATCCAGAAGCTGACCAACTCCAGATAGGGCCCAATGGACTAACTACTACAAGCAACAGCCAAAATAAGCCTCTTTCCACTTAAACTTTCCCATTAAAAAAAAATTGAAAATAGAGTGACACGATTATTAATATCACCTTATTATATTTTATTTTGAATCACAGTCAGATTTATTCTCAACATATAATTTGTGTTATTTTAGTTCTACCACAAATGTTTCTTCAATAAATATTTCAACAAATGAGAAAACTATGATGTTATTCAAGCCATGTTAGTAAGTGAGCCCAAATTCCATGCATATGCGTGTGCAAATACACAAACAGACACACCTTAGCAGAAAGATTGTTTTGATATTTAGAAGAATTACCCTAATTTCTTTAATTTTTCATAGTATTTTAGCTTGGAAGTGTTCATATATACTCAGTAGTCACATTGTCTACACAAATATTGAAGAGAAAATAAAAACGTCAAGTGCTAAGCATTGCTCATGGTGTATAACTAGGCTAAAACCATTGCATGCATGGTAGATTATGGAAACTTGCTGTAAATGAGCCAGCTCATTAATAGACTTAGTTTTCTTCCCTGCCTGTTCTCTAACTCTGATTATATCAGCCAATTTCTTTCCATTTTAGCTAAATTCTCAGATGCATAGTTAACACTGTCTTCCATTCATTTTCAGACTCTTCTCCAATTTCTATTATAATTCCTTGACTGCTACATGGTTCGGTTAGGTGTGGAGTTTAATCTGAACTTTCTGTGATAGTCAAGATGGTCATTTTGATTGGCTTGGAGTCACGAGGATCAGGAAGGCACGCTCTTGGGTGTGTCTGGTGCGCCGAGGAGTAGCAGCCACGGCACTCGTAACTGGCCCCTTCTTGCCTCCTCTCTGCACTGTTCCCACCTGCTCCACCTCCTGGTGGCCACGAAGTAAGAAGCTTTGTTTCCACCGTGTTACATCCCTGGAGCCACCTGATCATGGTTTGAATCCTCAGAAACTGTGAGCAAATAAACATCTTCTTTAAATCACTAATTTCAGCTATTCGTCCAGTAGCAGAAAAGCTGACTAATATCTGTATTTATTCTTCAAACCTGGGAGCTCCTTACTGAGATCTGCACATGTCTAGGATAATAGTATTTTCCTCAATTCTCACCTCCCTGGTTACTTTAGAGGGATCCTCTGTAATGTATTTCCCCTTCTACTGATAGAGGAAAGGTGCATATGTAATTCATGCTGTTCTGAGGCTGTCAGCCTCATCTCTGTTATTTACTCAAAAATAATGGCATGAACTACATTACATTTTGACAAATCCTAGATCTAAAAATAACTGTTATATGTAAGTCCAGGAGAGGATCTGAGACTATGTTTATGAGACTCTGTCTCCATCATTTTTCATTTGTTGCTGCGACAAAATATCCGACACCCAAAATAAAGGCAGGAAAGGTTTATTTAGCTTCCAGTTTGTGGAGGTTTCAGTCCATAATCCACTGGCTCCAAGGCAAACTGGCACATGACAAGGGACAGTGGTTCCAGGTGGCAGAAAACAGCAAAAGAGAAAGGAGAGGCAGCAGCTATGGTGTCCAGCAAGCCTCTCTTCCTTCCAGACTGACTGTGAAGTCCAAAGCTCCTCAGAGGAAGTGGCGCTCTCCATCCTTCCTTGGTTCCTTAATAATATCCTTTTTGTGCTGAGTCACTCTAGGGTGAGCTCTTCAGGCCCTAGGGAGGGGCCTCCATGTCCTAGGGTATGGAATTGATGAATCCATTCAGTTAAGCTTTTAGTTTTTTGAGTTGACACTATGTATCAAGCACCACAGACTCCTAATAGGTTACTTTATGGGTCTTTTTTTTCCCAACATACTGAGGATAGAACTCAGGACCTATGCTTGCCAGGCAGGCACTTACACTGTTGAGCTATTCCCCAACCCCTACTTTATGGGTCTAGAACAAAAGGTATTACTAGTAAAGCATTAGCAAATGCTCTGTGACATTACTAAGTGTTAGGGTTTGGGCTGACTTTCTATTAATATTTGAAATTTAAAAAAATCACATTCATGACAGCAATAAATAGACAGGACTGGAGGGGGAAATTGACTCTTTGATTCTCATCTAGAGAGCGATATCTTCAAATACATGTAGAAAATGCCTTTTAATAGAAGCCCAATGCATAAAAATGGAGCAGGATGAATATTTCAACGGAGACAGTCGATGTTCTTGTCCTTGCCTGGAGGACAGTCTTTCACTTTAAGCCTTCACTCTAATGACTGGTGAACTACAGTGACTGGGAGAAGACATGATAAGGCCTAACAGTGAGTGAGGTGTGTGTGGAAACAATAGCACAAGGCTGGTTTCCTGACATGAAACCAGGGTTGTGATATTCTTATGCTGAAAAGAAGCACTGTCTCATTTGCTTCACTGAGGTTATACTCTCCTCTTAGGTGCCCATACGGTGATCTTCTGCTTTTGTCACTCAAGTCTCCTGCCAGGATTCCATACTATAGTATTGGGTTTCCCTTGGGGAGAATTTCTCCACCCCTGGATAGATGACCCCAGTCACTTCCCAGAGTGCATCTCTTCCCTACTTTGGTGTTGGCTATAGGCCCCATTTCCCAGTGCATTTCAGGTACTTCTTTTCCCTGAGGTGAAATGAATTTCTGCAGGAACTGCTATTCCCTCTAAGACTGAGAGTTAGTTCCTGAAATTAGTTCCTCCTCTGCTTTATTGCAACACACTGAGTGGAATCCTTCAGTGGATGCGTGCTCGTCTTCTACCAAGGTCCACTTTTTAAAAATCTCTTTCTCACATATGACATCTACTCTTTTATCTTCTTTTGATGTTCTTAGAGAGAGAGGGAGAGAGAGACAGAGAGAGAGACAGAGAGAGAGACAGAGTGAGAGAGAGAGAGCTGTAAGCTGTTAACTGGGAAGAGTACAGATTTTTGGTTTATCTAACTTCATAAAGCAAAGAAGAAAAGTTTCAGCTAGCTGGAACACTATCTTGAGCTTTTCATTTTGTTTTTACTTGTACACAACACAGATACTTTGAAAATGGGAGTCATCCTAAGGAGAAATGAGTCATTCACATTCTCTTATGCAAATGAGCTATAAGTATTGGCCATCCTCTTGCTACTCCTGGGCCATTTGGCTTGAATAACTTACGTTAGGAATACCTGCTACTAAATCCTACCGATAATCTGTGCAGTGAGTGGCCTCTGGCCGTGGCAATCTGCACAACTACCTTTCTAGATTGCCTCTGACTAACCCTGTCACAGGAAGCCCCGCACTGAACGATCTCCAGTACTTCCTTTGTGGTTTTTGCCTTTTAGCTTCTTAGTCACAGCTATTAATCCTGTAAGGTACATAATTGAGAACCACATCAATAACCTCGAGTCTGCTTCCCAGGGCTTCCTGAACTCTAACTCAAAGCCAATGGAAATTTATTTTTAACCTGTTTCTGGAATGCTTTTTCTTTTACTGAAAAATTAGAAAGGGCATTCAGAGTTATTAAAGAAGTCAGCATGTGTTCCATGCCACAGCCAGAGAACCACTGAGATAACCTGATTCATGTGATTTTCTGACCTCTTGCTTAAATCAATGAAGGGCTTCAGCCAGCCTCCAGCAAATTATTATGAAAAATAAATTTTATGCCATATCCTTATTGTTCCTTGGTTCTGGGCATGAGACATTTCTGTCTTTTGCAATAAGGCTGTAAACAAAAGATATTAAATTAAGGATGCACTCACCCCCTTTATGATGTGAACAAACACCAACAATTCAAATTATTAAGATCTTGCAGGAGTTATTAGAACTGTGTAAGAATTGTTAAACACAAAGGCATTAATGAGTAAAGAGAAGTAAAGTGGTAATAATGACTCAGAAGGAAATCTTCCTGGGACTGAGTTTAGTTCATGATACCAAAAAAAAAAAAGTAGAGCACATTTGTTTCTTATTCTTAGTGATCTAAAATCAACCTTCAGGGGCTGGGGAGATAGCTCCGTGGCACAAGTGCCTGCCTGGCAAGTGCAAGGTCGTGAGTTTGAACCCCAGTCCCACCAAAAAAAATAAATAAATAAAAAAATAAAAATAAAAAAATAAAATCAACCTTCAGTTTTTCTACACAATGACAGGCCTGAATATGAAAAGTATGAAATCCAATGAAAAGTAATTGCCAAATAAATGTTCTTTGCAAAGAACAAAAATCATATTTATACTGAAGAAATTCATATTAGTAATTTTGAAAATAGACTTAGAAACCATTTCCTGAATATTAAAAATAATGAAAAATTATGAGAGAAGTGATTTGGCCTAGACTTTTAGTCTTAGAAAGCTAAGTTGTGATGAAGGAGGTCTAAGGAAAGCTGAAAATTTAAACACATTAGATTCCATAATTAAAGATACAAGTGCAAAAGATTTTTTCATTCCATTGAAACTTGAGCCAATCTTAATATTTTTCTACAGTATTTTCCTGGACACTGGCTGAAGTCCCTAGTTGCCCTAAAAGTAGAAGACAGAACATCCTGTGAAACAGGTTAGTACAATGGTTCCTTCTGGTGGCGTTTAGCTCTGCTGGTTTCCTTAGTAACTCTGTGCCTTTTCAAATTTTTCAATAAATGAAAAGACATTCTCAAAAATAGATGGAAAATAAGATTTCACAGCCTGGAGTCATGGCTTAGGGCACAATGAAATGTGCCAGAGGATAGAACATGTGCCCCTGATGTACGTTTGGTTCAGTGAGCCATTTCTTGGAGTTGTGAAAGGTCAGAGCACATTCCAGAAAGTAAATCAGTGATCCAAATGAATAATAGAAGTAGCAAATATTAAATACATTTTTAAAAATGATTACTTACCAAGCACTAAAATCAAGTTGGATTTAGAATCAGTCCTTTGCTAAACTGCTCTTAGCTGTAGAAAATTATAAGTGTTCAGGGATAAAGGCTTTTGGCAAAGTGCTCAGTTGTCAATATCATGTCACTATGAGAGAAATCAGAGAAAGTGATATTTTTTCTAGTATAAATTAGTGTTGAGGATAAAAATATAGAAATAGCTATATAAGTAATAATCATATGAATTAAACTTCAATTCTAGTTAATCCATGTCTATCTGTCTGTCTGTCTGTCTATCTATCTATCTATCTATCCATCTATCATTTTAATACTGGGGTTTAAAACAAGTGCATTTACATTTAGCTATACACCAGCCTACTTTTTAAGGTTTTTCTGTGTTAAGACTGTATCTTACTAAATAACTAATTTGCTCGGGATAGGCTTCATTTTTATACCTCAGCTTCCCAAACTGCTGGGATTATAGCCATGTGCCATTTGTGCCTGGATAATATGTATATTTTAAAGTATGAAAATAGAAATATTTTTATGACTTTCAAGTATAAATCAAGCAGAAAGGAGACTTATGGCATTGAAAAAGTCATACAGATGAGGATTTGTAAGTAAAAGCTTTACTGATTGATTGCATTTAAAACTTCGAGGCACTGTTTTAGTGCCATTAGAGTTAGGAGCCCTTGAATCTCTGTCTGGTGCGAACCCAATGAGGATGAGAGCGGCCTGCACCTGTATCTTTGAAAACAGGTAATTATTTATTAGTAATTACTTACAATCCTTTTAGGATTGCTTATTCTTCTTTTTGTCCTTGGGTATGACCATCAGGGACCTCCGCTGGCTTGGATTTATGTCTTTTGGAAGTGCTGCGTAGCTGTGACACGATGAGTCATAGGGAGCTCTAACAAACATGAAAGAAACTGCTTTAAAAATTATAATTTACCCGACATGATCTTTAAAAACCAGCTGTAAATTGGTTGAAGACAGACCGCAAGAAGAAATACTATATCATTTGTTGCAAAGATTAAAACAACCTGATTTGACTTTTATCAGTGATTAGATGGATTAAATTTTAGAAACGTTTGTGAAAGCCCAATTGTACATTTGCAAGTAAGTCATATGACAACCAATTATACTGTACATGTAGCAATTTGTAGCAGGCTTCTCGCTCACTATTTTCTACTATTTTTTCCCCCTTTGTCCTCAGTAAATTGCATCAAAATTAAATCTGGACATATAACTGCTAAGAAAGAGGATACAGCCAGTTGTTCATTTGCAGCCGGATGTGAGCAGGTGTTCATAGTGTGGGAAGTGCAGAAGAGATGAAAGAGAGGAATGAAGCCTTAGGGAAAGACTTTCAGAGGATGGGAGTGGTCTTTCTTCTTCTGCTTCTATTTGCTGGCTGACAGAACTGCGAAAGGTAAACTGACAGTGGTTACCTTCATGCAAGAATAGTTTTAGATGAAAACAAACGACACGCATTCTTGTATGTGGTACTGCGTTACAGCAAGCTTTGAAAAGTGGAGCTTCCTGAGAGATAGGAAGTTCGGGGACACCAGGATCACTGCCGGTCTTGCAATGCAGACTTGTTCTTTCTACAAAGAATTATGAAGAAAGCGTTGTCCTTGCCTCTACTCTCTGCCTCTCATGTGATCTCCTCCACACGTGGTCTCACAACCACAGACCACAGAAGTTGGTGCCCTGCCTGCGAACCTCCAGATCTGAGCACTAAATAAGTTTCTTTATAAAAGAGGATAGGGAGGGCCGGCCAAATAGCTCAGAGGATTAAAGCACCTGCAAGCAGGCACAGGAGCAGTACATTTGATCCCGCTGTACCCTGCCTTAGTGTTCCCTGCCACCCCAGGGGTGGGAGCCCTGAGAGAGCAACTGGGACTGGGCCTGGTGGCGTGCACCTGTAATCCCAGCTCTTGGGAGGCTGTAAACAGGTGGATGGCTATGAGTCCGATCTAGTAGTGAGACCCTGAACACTCTATCCTTGTAAGCCCTTCCCTAAAATAGAAAAACAAACAAACAAACAAACGAACAAACAAATAATAAAAGAAGATACCTAGATCTAGGTAATACTCAAAGCAATACAAAATGATTTTTCATATTCCCTTTTAAAATGTATTATTGACTGCTTATCCACTTCCAATATGTTTTTAATTGAAAGCCAGCGGAAGATACTTCAAATACTGATTAATTTATTTTCAGAAACATGCTATAGTTTTACTAAATTTTAATATATTTACTGGATCCACACTAACATCTTAACAATTTTCTTCATGTTAAAAACTATAATCCCTGTTGTCTTTCCTTCAATTGTTTGTATAGTGTATCTTATATATATATATATTTTCCCATTAGTATCAATAGCCTTTTCTATTTAGAGTGGATCAGAGCTCAGTTTTGTCTTTTATTTCCTAGATATTTATAATTTCATAATTGTTACACAGTTATATTTCTTAGTGCTGCAATTTTCCTCTGCATAATTACCTTATTTACATATTAGTGTAGAGCTACAGATAACAAAACATAAAATCTTTTGGAACATGTTCTTGTGCTCTATTTTCTGAAAATATTTATGTAAAAATGTTTTCATCTGTTCTAAAGTGATTGAGAAACAGCAGACTTCATTTCTGGTCGTTTTATAACATCACTCTATGTTGAGCCTGTATGAAGCCACGGGGTTCCTATCTTTCCTTGGCCAATTTTAGCTTTAAAGAGATTTGATTGTTTAATCTATGTTGCCAAACTTACTGACACTATTTTTCAATTATATCTCTTTACTTTCAATATTTTCTTTGGAATGTATAGTTACATATCATTCGTAATTCTTAATTTTGATGAATTTTGTGTAAGGGGCCTTGGTTTTAAAATATTTCCTAAACTGATTTGTGTGTCCAGGGTGTGAGGTCCTTGTAAGCTGCAGGGTAAGTATCATGTTCCATGTTTACTTCTGTCAAAATTTACTTTCAAATGTTGACTATTTTTGCTTTGATCTTCCTAGCATTTTCTTTAGTAATTTGTATTCTGTTGTTCAGTAAAAGATATCCTTCAATTAAGACTGCTAATCATTTTCCAATGCTTATTAACATATTACTGCAGTCTGTAAGTTGTTTTAACTTTATATGAAAGTTATGGAAATGTCTTAAATTTTAATATTTTAAAATGTATTATTTTGTGCCATATCATCTTATCTTAAGAAATCCTTCTTAGATTGTTCCTTACTTTGAGATCATAAGGCTGGATCTTTTATGCTAAATTATTTGCAAATTTACTTTCATATTAACATACTTAATTCACTTGAAAATTTATTCTTATGTATAATGGAAGTATGGATCTAAGATAAACTTTTTTCATATAAACAATTCCTTTCCAAGATCATTTTTATTTACCTAATAAAATATTTATGCTAGCATACATCAGATTTGTTAAAAATTTGTGTGTTTTGTATTGATATGTGGTTTTATTCAATTTTATGTATTTATACTTAAGTAATAATGATTTCATAATGATGTTATTGATTAAGTCAGACAAGTCTCTTTCACTCAATACTTTCTGGCCATATTTCACTTAGTTTTTCTTGCTGAGAAATTTTAGAATCAAAACTTCTTAAAGCAATCTTTGGAATTTTGGTTGAAAGAGCATTTGAACTTCTTAACACATGAGGGAACAATAATTTGCACCTTAAAATATCCACAATAACTTGTTTAAAATATATGTTAATTTTTGCATTCTTTCGTATTGTCAGTAATAATATTTTAATGATCATTTTCTATAGATATTTTGCATGATTCTGCTAGATTTATTCTTAGGTACATTGTAGTCTCTGCGTTTGCATAAGCATTGCACGCATGTATGCGTATATGGGTGTGGGTCAGTTGCAGCAGTTGGATGTCCTTTCCTGTTGTTATATTTGGGATGTGTAGATTTACTCTCCTGGCTACTGAGAACCTTGATTAGGTTTCTGTCAGTATGCTTTTCTCTTTTTCCTGCCTGCTATAGTGTGAGTTTTCTTTAGATCTCCGTAAACTACACTCTGGTCATTAGCTTTGGAAAACTAAACTGACGCATTGTATTATTATATTCTGCAGAGACTTTATCTTATATTTAAAGCATGTATTGATCTTCATATTTTACATATTATTGCTAAGCTTTTGGACCAAAAGTCACCTCCAAGCATGTATAGGCTACAACACCTAGTAGGGGTGATTATTTGGTAGGCAGGCACTTACGCTGCTGAGCTATATCCCCAGTCCTACAGGTGATTATTTGGAATGAAAAAACGGGCCTTAATAACAGATACTACTTAAAGTGTTAAATCTTCACATTTAGACATTTATTTCTGTTGCTACTGTTAGCATTATCATTATTATTATGTAGATGTCATTATTTTAACTCCTAAAGAAGAAAGCTTTATAAAATCAGTGGAAAAACATACTAGGAACAGGAGAGATGATACATAGCTATATAAATCTATGTGAATTATATAATTAGATGTATTCCTTATCTTCCTAACACATCATATAAGGACTAATATTTACATTCTAACTTTTAGCTAATATATTCAATATTTATTGAGCATTCTAAATGCTGGACTCTGGAAATATAAAGAAGTTTTCTGCATTAAATTAGAGAAACAATGTGGTAATTATAACATAAATAGAATTAAAATATATAATATTAAAATGTGTCAGTAATTTATAATTGTTACTGGCTTTCGGGGTTCGGGAACAAAATCATCAATTCAGTGATAATATCTGCAGCCATCAACCTAAATAAATTTCTCTTTTTATTAATTTGTATCAGTGGTTTTGAGCAATCATATTGAGCAGAAGAGCTGCTGTGACAGCCATAGAGAATACCATAATGCATATTAGGCAGTCATTATCTCAGATACCAATTATATTGGTAATTTTTTATATGTTAGTAATTTTAAGAAATGAAAAACCTCAACTTTATCATAATTTATACTCATATTGAAACATTGCAATTTATGTCAGAAATATGTATAATTAAAATTTGTCAAGTAAACTATAGAGAAACTCCAGTTTGGAACATACTACAATCTAAATAGGCACATACAAATATTTTCATGTCTTTGTCATATGTATTATGAAATGCAGCACACTCTACTCAATTTGGCAGCTAAATAACTCTGAGAAGATGTAAAACAAATTGGAAAGGATAGAAAACATAAATCCAGGAAAAGAAATGAGCTCATTTGGAAAGGGATTATTAAGGGACAGAAAATCAAGCAGAGAATAAAACCAAGTGTATTACTTTCCCTATGATAGCAAATTGTAGGACTCCTTTCTTTGAAAAAAAACAAATAGAGAAAACATAAAAATAATTTATCAGTGCCAGGTGCAGAATACAAAATATCTAAAGGAAGATACAGTATACATATGCACACTGCCATGACAAAAGTGCATGCATAAAATAACTTTTTAAACATCTGAGACAAATAGACATATTGGGAGGTATTTTTCTTTTAGCCATACTTAATTTGGAAGGATGATTTTAATACACTAATCCATGCCTCTTGCTTTGGTAGAGAAACATTAGCCTGGATCAGTTTGAATAATAAATTAAATATTAAGGAAGTAAATATCAATATTTGAAGAAATTAAGCATTAATATTTAAATATTAATACTTCTCTCTTGGGGTTGAGGAGATAGCTCAGGCAAATAAGTACTTGCCTGGCAAGCACAAGGGCCGGAGTTCAATCCTTGGTTCTGAAAAAAAAATTCTCTTCTTTCTATAAAATAAAGAAAATTGATTTGAATAGAGCACATTCATCTTTCACAGTGACTGACTAAAGAATAAATGGCATTCTGAGGCTCAGTCTATGGCTTACTAGTATTTTGTTATTGTCCATACATTTAAAAACAAAAACTTAACTAGGCTTTAGACAGAATGTCAAGTGTGAAACAACTTCAAAGATCAGTTTTCACCACCACCCCAAAAACAATTCTTCATAAGGCTGAGTGGACAAGGCTGATAAATTTATTTCTGCTAATATGAGAATAAATTTTCTGGATGATTTCATTGACATGAAAATTAATTCAGCTCTGTTCTTTCCATGTTACATATATTTTCCTGCTTTTTTGTCAGTGCTACTGTTTTTAATTGGTAAATTATATGTATTTAAGGTAGAAAACTTTAGCTAGACTAAAGGTATAGGCCATAAGAAACATGACATGGTAGCTGTAGTTAATGACACAATCTCATATGCCTCAATCATTAAGAAACTAAATTTTCAATGGTCATTAGCACTGTTTTTAAAGAACTGTTACCTATACACACATAATGCATGGACCACTAGCTATATTCACTATGTATGTGCATCTTCTTGAGGGAAGTAGTGAAATATGTCTCAGGGATTATCTTAATACCAGTTTCTTGAGCAAAACTTCGTGAAATCACCTCATTTGGTTTATTAAATGTAAGATTTAACACAGAGATTGCCAATGGTAGGGTTTCAGTCAAAGATGTTCCCAAGCCTCATGTATTTGGAAGGTGTTTGATTTTTGAGGCAATCGGCTTATGGCTGAGTGTGTCTTTGGGAACCAGAATCCAGAGAAAGAATGGGGTCATGCCTGGAAGCTGTGTTTGTGTTCCAGGGCTCTCTCGCTCCTCTTTCTTGCACCCTTGCTGCCACAAGGTGAACCTGAGTTCATACCAACTGACTGTTTACACTGTGAAGGCTTTGCTTTTCAGCAAGAGAGCTATGGGGTAAAGTCCCCTAAATGAGAGCCAAATTCAACTTTGAGTTGTAGGTGTTCCTTATTTTGTTTCAGTGATGTGAACTTGGACTAAGGAACGCAGTGGTGTCTATTTTCCTTTAATTCATGGGTGCTGGTACACATTTCTGTCATGGCACCATTATCACCTTGCTTTCCACACAAGCCATTTAGATTCCAATTAATTACATCAATATGATTTTGGAAAACAAATTTATTTTCTGAAAGTATTATGACTCCACTCATTACCTTTGGAGTTCAAAGTGTAATTTAGCATAGGTGACACATATGTGGGAAAGGTGGTCCATGTTACTGAGAGCTAATATAATTTCCCAAGGGTAGGAAAATCAATAAATTTAAACAAAATAATTTTATGAAAATTCAATGACACTATCATTATTTGAATATTAATGTCATAACAGGAAATTGATAATTTTTATGTGTGAAGACTTCTTTATAACTGTTTTGGTAAACACCTTAGTAAGGTACAGCAGGGTGTTATATTTCGTTGGTTTTAAAAAGGTTTTCATTGTTCTCATTGTTGTCTTTATTTTGCAGATCATTAGCAGGGAAAACAAAATATAAAATATTGCAAAATCCATCACCAACTAATGATTTGTCATTGCCAAATTTCTTTATGTTTCATGATTTGTTCTCACTTATTTGCAACAAGATCATATGGAGATTTGTAGACTCTGAACAGAGAATCGTTAGAGAAATTTAGCAATGTTTCTTTTTTTTTTGTCTTTTTTTTTTGAGATAGGGTCTCACTATGCAGTTGAGGCTGGTCCTGAGCTCACTTTTGTAGCCCAGGCTGGTCTCGAACTCGCATCAATCCTCCTGCCTCAGCCTCCTGAGTGCTGGGATTACAGGCGTGAGCCACCACGCCCGGCATGCAATGTTTCTTTTGATATCTTATGGTTATTTCATCTATATTTGTTTTTATTAGCAATTCACTCTTAAGCAGACTTTTAGTATTGATTATTCTCATGATAATCAATTTAAATTTATGGAAGTAATTATTGTCACAACCATATGTTGTTACTTTTTCCAAAATAAAATTTAGTTGTGCAATAGAAGTAGTAAGTAACACAAGTGCACACAAACCTGAGAGGAAATTTGTTACAAACCCAGGTAAGAAAACAGTTGGAAGGCTTTGGGGCCCTGCAACCCTGCGTGCTCAACATCTTCAAAAGGTGAGAGAGACTTCATTCATTGTCGTAGGCAGTTAGGCAGAGCCCAAGCGTTTCTGAGATATTTTCTGAATTTCTCACAATTAATATGTGCTACTTCAGTAATAAGAAACTAGCAACACACTTATAGCTCATTAATGATTAATATTTCATCTTGTAACTATTGGAATGAGGCATGTTAAGAAGTCTCCTAGATAATATGTCTAATGAATAGCAAATGACTTGCAATATTTATGTATCTTTTATGAGGCTACTATGAGAAAATGATAAAAGAAATAGCGTATTCACTAAAGCACCAAACCAAATTATTGTATTTATATATAATTAATGCAAAAAAATAATGCAAATCACCTTCATTCCTTCCTTCCTTTCTTATTTATTTATGTATTTATGTATTTATTTATGTGTTTATTTATTTATTTATTTATTTGGGGGTGAAGGGTCTATAGGGTGTTCAGGGTCTCACTACAAAATCAGACTTGTAGTGATCCTCCTGTTTACAGCCTCCCAAGAGCCGTGATTACAGGTTAGAGCCACCATGCCCAGTCTCAATTGCTGTCTCAGTGCACCCTGGGGGGCCAAACCAGCAGGGCAGGCCCAGGGATCCAACCCCCATTCCCTGTGCCTGCTTGCCACCTCTTTAATCTGCTGAGCTTTTTGGCCCGCTATTTTTCTTTCTTTCTTTTTTCTTTTGTCCTGATGGTGTTGATATCTTTAAATGTGACATTGATTTTAAAAATTGAACTATCCTATCACAGGCAAAATATCAAAAATGAGCCAAAAATGAAGTTAACAAGGACATAGAAATAAATATATCATTTAAGTTAAGAGATGAAAACAATTTCTCTTCTACCTTCCAAAGATTTTAACTGTTTAAAAAGTGGCAAATACAGTAACACATCCTGTCTTAGCTTTTTCAATGTAGTCTAAAATGACTCAGTGTTCACTATTGTGAAATATCCTCAGAGTGCTTCTTAAGGAGTCATAAAATTTCCTACATCCTACCTAGCAATGAACTGTAAGATAGAAGCCTCCAAGGAAGACAGATCACGCGGAGGTCAGCGGCAAGCGTCCAACGAGGTTGTCTCTGGCTGGCTGGAGACAAGGAAGGCGTTAAGTATTAAATAAAACTACTTTGTAGTTCTGTTCAGGCAGACAATAAATAAACATATTTGGTTCTTGATCAAATATTAGGATAACATTAGGCTGCATTTAGAAATATTTAAGATG
>PVJA010023335.1:0-25412 GCA_004027025.1 Myocastor coypus | reverse complement strand
TCTCACTGTTTTCTTTTTTTCAACTATCCCCAGGCACAACAGGAAATCTCAGCCTTTCAAATAAGTGCTAATGCCCTTCACTTTCAGGAAACAGATACATTTCCTCCCTTCTCTTCTGAATTAGGGTGAATACTCTTGCTGTTTCTTCTAACAAATCACTGGGCAGGTAATTCAGAAACACATGCCTGTCACCTGGAAGGAATCATGGGAACAACAAGAACAGGGCAACTCAATCAGCTGTGAATACGCAAGGGTAGAAGTGGACTCAGAAGATAACAAACACTCTCCTTGTATTGAGAATGCTCTACTTCTTCTTTTTCTTTTCCTGTCTTAAATGCTCAAAAAAGAGGTTCCTAAGTACACTGTTTTAATGAAAGTAACTATCCATGTTTGTATTATTCTGATAGCTGTTTATACCACAAAAATAATTGTGATACTTTTTCAAGTGGCTATTTGGAGTCACAAGGGCTCTTCTCTGTCTTTAAGAAGTTGTAATGTGTGCTGCTCAGCTGTGGAAAAGTCCAGGGAAAGACATCACACCATGGGAAACACGGTGGAGATCCCAGCATTCTCAGGATTAAAAAACATCCTTAAAATTTGAGACCCTTTGACTGTCAAGGAGGCATAGTGGGCCTTGGTATACAGAAAGTTCCAAAGACAAAAACAAAACAAAACAAAAAAAAGTGGTCCTCACATTACCCATTACATCTGGTGGTACAAATGAGACTTACTTCCTGTTGCAATTCTATTTCCAGTATAATTGGGAAATGACAAGAGAAAGATACAAAAGGGCATTAAAAAGTGCAACACGAATCTTCATTTAGATCTTTTATGCAAAAGGCAAGAGAAATGTTGAGAAGTCCCTTACGTTAATGTTTATGTGCCTCTTTTATGTCATTTCTGGAATGGCCTAAGAACTATGGTATATGAAGAAACTTTCAAGGTAGAAGAAATGGATAACCCTGTTCTCAGGTGGGTACCAGGCTTTCAGGGTGATATGGAACTCTTAGCTCTGTTTAAAGAAAACAAAACAAACAAACAAACAAAAACATAGTGGCATGTCTCCTTAAATTCTCTTGTATAACCTTCAGGCTGTCATATCAATCCTCCCCTCTTAAAGGGACTCAACTTAGCTTCTCATGTGGACCCAAGCTCCTCAACCCCTCAGAGTGATCCTGGGATGTTTTGCTCCTGCAGGAGCAAAACATTTCCAGCATGAAGTTTCTTGCCACACACAGCTCATCCTGCTTCTCCGTGAACTACCAGGGGCAGAGCAGAGTGTGAGCGGCAGGTTCCTTTCTCAGTGGCAAACACCTACATATGTGCAGAACAGCTGGGCCATTGTTCACGTCCTAGGATGTTCACAAATGCATTCTGTTAGTTATTTTGTTATCATTGTCTCTGAGATGAAATAATGGCAACCTATCTTCCCTTTTGAATTTTTCTTTTATATTTTATCCAGGCTGGGTGCCACCCACTCCTAGGGAGGAGCACCTTTATTTCTAAGATTGTACATTAGCACATTAACCCCTCTTATGACTGGATGAGGGCTCAGGGGAACATCTGAAATAAGTAATAACAGGCTTCAAACCTGAACTCTTGCTTTTCACCTACCGTAATAGGATGTCCAGTGTGTCAAGGCCACCTGCTATAACCCAGGACCCTATGTCCTAATTAATGGGCACAGCCTTTACTCTTCTCGACGACTGAGATCCAGAGGAGGATGAAAACAGAAGGGCCCAAATTCCGGCGGGTGCAACTTATGCTACTTTAAGCCCAACCAAGTCATTGCAAGGAAAAACCCAAGGCTCATCAGGAAAGGAGTTCCTGCTTAACGTGAAGAAAATGAGAGATGGTGTGTGTAACTCGACCTCGACACTCCCCAGAATCAGCTGTGTGTCAGGAAGACTGGCTGTGCTCACTCTATGGGAAAGTCTACTAGGCTAGCCAAAACTTACACTTTCTTTTCTGAAAGAAGAGGACGAAAGGGGTCTGAGACTAACTGCAATGCTCCTGTCATGGGCACCTCTATTTCCTGTGAGAAACTTCAGTTCAATCTCTGTGTCATGGGATTAAGACACTGCTACCTAAACTGGCTGAAGAAAAGGCCCACCAGAAGAAGAAAGCTCCTCCTGTCAATCTGTGGCCAACCTAAAGTTCCTCTTCAATAAGTAAGACTAGCATTTCGGAGTGCCAATACGTAGTCACTAATGACCCTGAAACCACCATAGTTTAAACAGGTGTTTTACTTGGACTCCTGATGTTAATTAAGTAAGTAATGACTGTAACTTGCCTAGGGCTGTGGCTCTCAGATTCATAGTAATGTATTTAGCGCGACTCTCCACGGAGCATTCTCTTCCATACAAAGTGTGGACCTTCCCAATTGCTAGATTTGGGGTAGTCTGCCTCTTGAGACAGACCAGGAAAGATTCTGACTTATTCCTTCTCCTCTTTGCTGGCTACATCACTACCCTAGTAGTAAGGATGACCCACTGGAGGCTTCCTGTGGAGAACCAGACAATAATAGCCCACAGGTCTACTAAGAAATTCACCCAGTTTTATGGCAGTGAACAAGGTGCTCAATATATATATATATATATATATATATATATATATATATATATATATATATATATTTACATATAGGTACTAACTCCTTTATCACTGTCTTTTGGCTTTTTGTTTTCAAAGCAGCTGGTTGAGAAAAGCATCCCGTTGTAGTTAGCAAGAACATCAATCTCAGAAGGTAGGGCTCACAACTCCTTTTGGTCAGAAGTAGCAATATGAAGATAAAGAACTCCACCACCTCAGCATCCCATGAAGAATTATGGGGAGTCTATGTCTCTCAGTGGGAAATAAGATAGGATGTTAGGGCATGACCAGAACTCTGAGAAACTGGGAGTGACTTATGAGGTGTAGAGGTCCAGTACACATGTGCAGAAACGTAATTACCAACACGCACCTTAGACCAATCAGAAAATGCTGTCTTCAGCTGTTCTACTATGAGACAAAGTAGGTTCTGGTTCTTACTAGGATGGCCTCCGTCTGCTCAGCCTGAGTGAGCGGTACAAAAGGTGGAGGCTCTAATTTCTTGACGACTCTTCAATGGCCTGCTCTCATGTGCTGCAGAACACACATCATTTCCTACATTTATTTTATTTATTTATTTATTTTTTTTTTTTGCGGGACTGGGGTTTGAACTCACAACCTTGCACTTGCAGATAGGCACTTGTGCCACGGAGCTATCTCCCCAGCCCCTCATTTCCTACATTTAATAAAGCAAGCAAACAGACAAAAACAACTTAAAATTCTTTTCATTTTCTTGTCTTGTCTGCTTCTTTTTTCAAGAAAAACCTTGAAATGATCTTTGAAAGGAGCACAAAACATCCCAGAAACCTGTAAGAAGAGCATGTGGCACAGTAAACTGTTAAGTTCCTGGTACAATATCAAGGATAGAGAAACAGAGGGTGAGATAGAGATAGAGACAGAAGGACAGAGATGGAGATAGAAACAGAGAGATGCAGACAGAGACAGAGACACAGAGACAGATCTATTGTCAGAGAACAGTTTCAGCACCAGGCCTTTTAATACACCCCAACCACTTATAGTTTCTGTCACTTTCCAGCAGCGCTTCACTGGGGGCCAACATTTTATTAAAGCCCTTTAGGTTTTGAGGAAAGAAACCTCCAACCTGCTAGATACTTGGAATGAGTTTGTTTTCTGTAAGCACTGAAGAATGAATTTTAAGAACAATGGAGATTAGAAGTACAATGTATTTACTGAGCGACAAAAAGCTTCTGTTGAGACAGGGACTGAATGGGACCTGCATGTGTTGCCCAGGACCCTGCCTTTTCTCAGATTCTTACAGAGCAAAACCATGAAGTAAAGCGGGTCCAAAATGGGGTAAATGGAAAATCACAAGACTGGCAAGTTGTGGGACAAAACTATGGCTAACCAAGAAGATTACGAGTATAGTTGCTCCGGTAAAATTGCTTAAATCAGGATTAAAACGGGGAAGGCAGTCACGTAGCACGCAAACATGAATGCACAACAGGGGTTTTCCCACAGGGAGTTGGATTAATGACTCCTCCTGTGTTTTCTAAGGTGATTGATTCCTATTTAGGATATCAGTATCCAATATCTATCCCTAGGGAGGAAAGTGGTGCATTCATTTACTCTTTGGTCTTGAAGTCTGGCCCACAGCAGAGGTGCGTGTCTCTCCCACAGTTGCAAGGTGTCTTGTCTTCCATAATGGATCCTTTCAGGGTCCAGCCCTGTGTGACTGCCTATAATATTTCTGTCTAACTCAGTGGCTTACAACATTTTCATGGGCATTTTGCAAGCCACAGCAGTGAATTTCTATCTCCAATAATAAGCTAAGTCACTGCTTCACCAGCACTAATAGTTTCATATCAAGCCATCAGGACCTCTCTGGTGCTTTGAATTATTGTATCTATTTCAGAAAAAAGTACTGGTCCGAGGGTGCAGGGTACTGGTGATCACTATATTTATATAGTAAGAGTTATATGACTTTCAGCAAATTAGAAGTTGTGAATAGTAAACCATAATTTTCTAGTCCATAAAGTAAGATGCAGAGTTGTGTATGTGATTAAAGTGTGAGGACAGGCTTTCAGCTAAGGAGGAGTTAAGCACTCATGTCAGGAGAGCAGGCTCAGCATATAGTACAAGGTACTTCTCAGGCTTTTGCTCTGAAGATTAGCTCTAGAAGCTGCAATTTGTACTTCATAAAATTTAAGAAAGCTCAGTGATGTCTACCAGTCACAAAACAGCAGCCTTCTTGAGGTTAGGTCCTCATGACCACCTGGTACTCAAGATAATGCAGAAAACAGAAGACTAAAGTGTAGTTGAGAGGTTTTATGAGAAATCTTATTGTTGGATCAATATCAACTCTATGTTTGTATCTAGCTGGATGTGAAAGTTATTTTCTTACCTGCGAGGAGCAGGAAAATTTTTCTCGTATTCTTTCAGTTCTTTTCCAAAATTAGTTTATTTAATGCTATTGTCAAAAGATGTCATCAATGTAAATTGTACTCAGATTATAGATTTTAAATGTACAAAGATTTGGTTACTGTATTACTTTCAAACAGTAACAAAATATATACATTTTTTTTTTTTTTTTTTTTTGTCTTTTTGAGACAGGGTCTTGCTATGCAGTTGAGGCTGGCCTTGAGCTCACTTTTGTAGCCCAGGCTGGTCTCGAACTCGCACCAATCCTCCTGCCTCAGCCTCCCGAGTGCTGGTATTACAGGCGTGAGCCACCACGCCTGGCTTAAAATATATACATTTAAAAATGTATATGTTTATACACATTTGAGCACATTTTAGTCTGTCTGTAGCTAACTTTTATATTTATTACTTCTATCTCTTTGGTTCTTTCCTGATATAATCAATAGCAATTGGACAATAGGTTTCTGTCTAAACTAGTGTTCTATGCATTTTTGTACATAAATATGTATATGCACTTATGCATGTTTTTCATTGCATATATATATATATATGCATAAGTGTGTAGGTATACATATGCATATATACAAATATATAATATGTCATATTCATTGACTGATGAGGAATTTTGCATCATTTTCTGTGTATACATAGACTAAGCCATTTTCTTAGCATTTACTGACCCACATTGCATTTATAAAATATATATTAACATTTTTTTCTCAAGCTTGTTAAGCGATGACTTCTTTTGATAATGTCATTTTTGTTACATATATTACATATACAAGTGCGTATATACAATTTTATTTACTTTTGGCATAGGCTGAAAAACTGAATTTAAGTTTATTTCATGGTAAATTGTGATATGCAGTTTCAATACGATAGTAGAATTAGCTCTGTTACTTAACTTATGAATAAGCCAGCCAGCTAGAAAAAGGGGCCATGATAGAGTTGGGTGATCAACGTTATTTAGAGTTATAATAAAAATAGGCTATGAAGTAAGACTTTGGAGTAGGAATGAACTTCCTCAATTATCAGTGAATACAAACCCTCCATTTCTGAGTTGGACCAACTCTCTCCTAGGTTCCTGAGCATTGAAGAATTTGAGATGCCAAATAACTGGTTTTCTTTAAGTCTCCTGCAAATGCTGATGATGTGTGAATAGATCTGAGAGCCTGGACAACAACTAGATATTTTGAATCAAGAGCCATTTATGGCAAGTGACCTCTAAACCATGAAGCACCTTCTGGGCTCCACATCCTAATAAGTAGCTCTGTATCCAGAGAATGCATGGGCATCCCCTATGGGACCTTCCTGGAAATCCAGTAGCTGTTCCTTTTCCCAGCAAATGCTCTCCTAACTTCTTCCATTTTTTAATATTTCATTTTATAATTTTTGTGAAGCAATGAGCTCATTTTGAACAGAATTTACTATTACAGTAGGATCAAACCTGAAAATTTTCTAGCACTGTTAAGGTTGGAGATTAAGGCATGGCAGGAGGCCTGGGCAAGTGGCCCTAACCTGCCAATCACTGAGACCTGTCAGTCACAGAGATTCAGGACGCATGTCCCAAACAGCTATCCAAGCCCTGAACATAATACCAATCAGAGAATGCTGTCCGGAATTCTTTTGGCAGGAGATCAAGCAGGTCTTTGATAGGACAGCCTTGATCTGATATCAGAAAGAAAGGGCAGGCCAAAGAGCTCAGGGGATTAAAGCACCTGCTTAGGCAGACACAGCAGCCTGATTCGATCTCCAGTGTGCACTGCTGATCTCGCCCCTGGGGTGCACTGAGACAGTGATTGGACTGAGAATGGGTATGGTGGTACATGCCTTCAATCGCAACATTTGGAAGGCTGAAAACAGGAGAATGACTATGAATCAGATCTACATAGTGAGGCCCTGTAGAACCTTACTAGCACACATACCCATCCTCCACCTCACCCCCACACACATATGCAAATGACACAAGAAAGAAAATGTACGACATGGTGGCCATTGATCTAGCACCCACTACCGTCTATTGACACTGGCCAACCTTGGAAGTAGGTGTTAATTCCTCACTCTGGGCCTGGTGTCAGATTTCCAATTTCTTCTTGTGAAAAAAACCTTTTCAGAATGCTTAGGGGATTTCACACAGAAAAATCTTGGCCTCTACCTGCTGTCCTAAGGTATATAAAGGCAAATGCCTTTTTATTTTATTTTATTTTATTTTATTTTTTTGTCTTTTTTGAGACAGAGTCTCACTATGCAGTTCAGGCTGGCCTTGAGCTCACTTTTTTAGCCCAGGCTGGTCTCGAACTCGCACCGATCCTTCTGCCTCAGCCTCCCGAGTGCTGGGATTACAGGCAAAAAGGGATTATTTCCTCAAGCTATTCCTATGTCTAAAGAGGTCTACATTTTCCTAGTTAAACAACAGTACAAATGCAAAGAAATGTTTCTAGTTGGAGATTTTGATTCCCTTAAGCATAAGAATGTACCAGGTGGGCTTTTATAAGATATGACCTTCTGTCCAAAAGTCTATCATCCTGTGAAGAAAAATGTGCACAAATATTAAAAATGCTTCTAGACCACACACACACATACACACACACACAGAAGGAGAGAGAGAGAACTTTTTTCAGTAGGTTTTCAATTCATATTCATTTTCCATAACTCACTAGAAGGACTAACAAAACTCAGAATGGCTGCTAATTTACAGCTCTGACTTTATTAGACAAAAATAATCGGTTAAAATTAACAGAAGGTAAAGCTACTTAGTGACAAATGAATTTTCTTCCCACAGTGGAGGGCTGTGCACCAAACTTCATCAGGATGTGCGCATTTCCAGTGCCTTGACAAACACAGGCACTTATCCCACATGGGCTGTTCAGGCACATCAGGAATCTACTGTGTTGACACCTAAAGGATTCACTTTTCTTATTCAGTCACAGCCTGTCTCAGCTCAAAGAGTTGCCACATGGGCTCAAGTCTCAAACATAAAGCACAGTATTAGCACAGACTACTCGCTTTGTAACAAAGCTCCAAGTAAACAAAACGCTGTCAGCGTTGATGTCTTCATCTATAGGCATCAAAGCCAATGCCTAGGATCTAGATCAAGAGTAAATCCTCCCTTGGCATGTGAAGGGTTTACACAATTCAAGCCTTCAGGTTATGCCTTCATTATGTGGAGTGTAGTATTTCAACTATGTGGAAATGATAGAGATCTCAGTGAGGACAATTAAAATATTAAATCAAACCAACCTAATGGGATTCCAATTAT
Source organism: Myocastor coypus (assembly GCA_004027025.1). NCBI lineage: Eukaryota > Metazoa > Chordata > Mammalia > Rodentia > Myocastoridae > Myocastor > Myocastor coypus. Next base: position 17,185 of record PVJA010023335.1, on the reverse strand, counting down.
TTAATATACAAAAGTCAATTTATATGTGCTCTTTGAAAATAGAGTTATTTGTGAATTTCAAATTTTGAAGAGTGAATTATAGTGAACTCTGCTAATTGTTTTTAAAGCTTTCTACTCACAGAGACGCTATATTCTGAAAAAATCTGACTTGTCATTTTGAAGACAAGTTGAGAAACATCATGAGCAATTAGTACTTGTAACAATGCCCTGAGATCTTCAGAAACCTCTTGAGAATATCAGAAAACTATCCTGTTTGAATATTGGGAAGTAAGGAAGTCAATTTGATGTGATCCATGCAATTTGGCTTTTGAATACCTGAATTGCTGTCACTCATCCTTTCTGAATTAATGGTAAACCCAGCAGGAAACACTTACTTATGCAATCCCAATTGCTTCCAACAAGAAGAGAAATGTTAAGAAGTTTTCTACTTCTTAAGAAATGCTTTACTGATAAGAGATATTTTTATGTTTTTAAGACATCTCTGTAAATGTGCAAAAGTGTATTGTTTTAAAAATGTATTAATGCTATAAAATATTAAATAAAATGTTTCTCCTTTAAATTTACTTTCCCTCTCTACGTCATCATATTATGCAAATTGAATGGTTGCAGAAGTGCCCCAAAATCACATTTATGAGGCAGAGCATTTTAAAAAATTAAGTCAGACTTTTAACATATTAGTGAAACAGATAAAATTCATCAACAAAATATAAAATTCTTAATCAGAGCTATGCAATTTTGCCTAGACTAAACTCCTTCCTTATGTACTTCAGTCTTTTAAAAGTAAAAGCCTTTATTCTGTTGACTCAGAATATTAAGATACTAAGTCATGAATTATGATCTCATCACATCGCTGACATAGTTTTAAAAATGGGTGTTAGATAAAGTTTAAAAAATAGCATATGTCCTATTCAGTTTGGAAAAAGAATACTGGATCAGTTGTATACTATATGTCCTGAAATCTCTCCACATTTATCTACATACTTTTAATACTGCTTAAACATTCAAATAAAAATGGAACTTAATATATATTAGGTTATTTTTTAATTTGACCTAATTCATATGATATTATGTTCACAGGACAAACACACTTTAAATATAAATATTTGAAATATTTGAAAATGTAATAACATATAATATATAGTTTAAAATATTAAAGTTTTGAGAAGTATGTGTGCATGACCATGAATAGTGTCTCATTTTACTTGATAAGGTTACCTGCTTGATCACTGAAAAAAGGAAAATAAGGCCCCCCCAAAATTCAGTATTTTCTGTAGCATTCAGAAGGCAACTGAGGATGCCTAGTAAGTCTTTTAAGACGGATTTTTATGGTATTATCTGGGTTGATGTCTCTTCAAGTTGAAAACTGAGTTAAAGGACAGAGGAGGAGAGGATGAATGTTCATTAAGAAGAGGGAAGTATTTCCCAGTGGGTGGGAGAGACTCTGACAGCGATCTCCCTTGGGGCCGCCTCATCAGATCTCAGCACACTCCACATCAAACTGAGGTCAAGATACTGGACCAACTGGGAGTTAAAGAGGTACAAGTGAGCTTGTGGATGCTGAACGACCTTGGTTTCTACCTAATTAGCTCATTAAAAGAACAAAGAGGGGAAGGACAAATGTGTCCCCCCGTAGATAGCCACACAAGTTGCCTTAGCCTGTACGTATCCCCTTGTTTGTCACGTTGCATCCAGGTCCACCATCCACCTGAATCTTGCTAACTGCTAACTTCTGGTTCCTGCTTACATGAAAAGAGCTGACCACCGAGTGTATCAGACCCAGTGCATGCCTCCCTGCCTACTATCTTCTACCTTACTTGCAAATATGTGAGACTAGTGGGGTTCTCATTTTCCCCACACCAATACCTTATAAGAATTTTATAGGTAGGATAAAAAATGTATACAAGTAATATGTGCTTTTGTAAATTACATAGAATAATCTGTGAAAAGATCTCAGTATATTGGTTCATACTTTATAGATATTTCATAAATAATCACAATTTTTTTCTACCTTTGTTTGCTTTAATTCAAAAGAGCAGCAGTGTACTTAGAGAATAATCATAAAATGACTACATAGCTGTTGGATAATACTTCGTTAATAATGCAAACCACATATTGGATAGTGGGGGAGTTGTCCCTCTCAGCAACATTTAATAGAACTCTCTGTGATGGTGGGGAGAAGTTATCTAACGTGTGTTACCAAATGCAGTCGCTGATAGCTGTGCTTGACTATCAAGGATTGGAAATAAAAACAGTTCAACCTGAGAAATGCATATTAACTTTATGTGATTTTAATTAATTTAAATTAGCTTCATGTGGGTAGTGATTACAGTATTGTACAGCAAAGTACTATATACTGAATTTTAAATAAACTTCTTAGCTAAATCCAGATGTTTCCAGCTATTACTACAAAGAAGAGTACTTTCAATTACATTAAGGAAAACAATATTAAAATTTGTTGAGCATTCTCTATTTAGACACAGAATAGTAATGTTTACCTGCCTTTTTGTTTTAGAGTAATGATGACTTGATTTTTTTTCCTGGGAACATGGGCAACAGGAACAGAACTGACAATGACCTCTCAGATAGATAAATTGCACACCATGATCCTTAAGTACTACATGGATGCTAAGACTGATTTCTGTCCAGCTAATAGAAAGCAGGCTGCTATAACAAGGAAGAAACAGTGAACACAGTACAATAATATAACAAGCTCCAGATGTTCATGGACAAAGATATGTAATAGTGTCAGGGCCATCATTTATCTTACCGTACACCAAATGGCTTCTCTAAGCATGGAATAGATGAAAGTTCCTTTCAAAATGTTTGAGCTCAGGGTGTGAAGACAGGCATGATAGTTCAGCACACTAAAGTGCCTGCTTTGTCAGAGCATGGTGGCTGGGGTTCAATCCCAGCCATGGTTCACTGGGGCATGCTGAGATGATGACTGAGACTGCATGTGGTGGGGCGCACCTTGTAATCCTAGAACTTTTGGAGCCTCAAAACAGGAGAAACACTATGAGTTCGATATATGTAGTGAGATCCTGTTTCTCCTGTCATAAATGCATAAAAAATAAAAATAAAAGATGTGGTTTCTTATATTGAAGATGACTTGGTTACTTTTCTTTTATTTCTGAGAAAAATACCTAAAAATCAAAATTAAGGAAGAAAGTTTATTTAGTTCACAATTGGTACAGTTTCAGTTCATACTCATTGGCTCCAAGGCAGAATGGCTCATGGCAGAGAGAAGCACATCAGGGCTGTGGAAAATGGCAAAACCACAAGAGCAAAAAGGGAGAATAGCAAGTGAAAGCCTCTTTCCCTCCCTTGTATTGTGCATAGGTACTTTGGTCACTTTGCTCTGGTTTCTGGGACAAAATACTTGAGACTTGATAAACTTCCTGCTCCACATGGCATGCCAGACTGACCACCACCTCCTCTGGCCCCATCTGTCCCAGGCATATGTATACAGGAAAGACTTCCAGCTCCACACCCACCAATCAAGCCTCCACCTTCTCTGGGCCCAGCCCAGGCTTGCCTTGAATGTGAAGTTCACTCCCAAAGGCTGGAGCAGGAAGAAGCTAAAAACAGCAGCCAGACTCAAACTGGGCACATCTGGATGAGTTCAAGCTTGGTAGATCTGGAACTGGTAAGCTGAGACCCTGGCCTGACCCAGATCTATGGGAGTGTCTTCTATCTTTTTCTCTTCATCTACACAGGGGTGAACAGGAAATGGTATGGAAGTTACCTGCCTGCCTGGAAGACCCCAGGTACATCAAGGGGAGGTAATTAGCAAAAACCAAAGTGAACTAATGTAAATATACACTCCCACTTTAATATATGTTTAGCTACACAGATATAAGATTGGCTCTTACTGTGTAGAATGCAAACTCTATAGTTACAAAGTTTGTCAACTGCTAAATATCACTACCCATTTTTAGTGCTCCTATCTGTAGTTCTATACATATGAAACTATAACTACTTTAACAATATGATCTCTTCTTGGTAAGAATTATGGTAAAAGTATAATTGTACCGAGCTCTACACCAAATGCCAGAGGACAGTGTTACACAAAATGACAAAGAGAAGGAACAAAATGAAACCTCAGACTCTGAGCCCACCCAGAAAAAATGCAGGAGACACTAGCATGGAATAAAATGGGAATGAAGCAGATGAAATCTCTAAATTTATAGTATCTGAAGTACTGAAAGTACTACAGAAATGTATAGAGGAAATCAGATCAGAAATAAACTCTGAAAAAAAAAAAAGAAAAGAAAAAAGAAATCTCTGAATTAATAGTACCTGAAGTAAAGAAACATGTGCAGAGGGGAAATCAGATAAGAAATAATTTCTGAAACACAAAAGAAAGGGCAACAATAATGAAAGAATTAATAATTGCTTCTGCAGAAGACACTGATAAAATAATTGGAGATTAGAGAAACTATGAACTCCTTTTGAGAGCAGTATAGGAAAGGAATGGATGGCACGAAACAGAATCAAAGAGATACATAGGAACTTAAAATCTCAGTCACGAGCTGCAAAAGCAGCCTAAAACAAAGTGAAAATAGAGTTGAAGACCTAGAAGACACTGTTGCAGTGAGTTGAAAGGTAAGAAAGGATCTCTTAAAAACAACTAGGATGTAGGAAAAAAATAATTTAACACTTACAAGATGATGCAAAGATGAACAACATGAGACTAATAGGCATCAGTGAGAAAGAAGGAGTGAATACAAATGATATAAAAAGAATATGAGCATAAGGAATAGCAGAAAACATCAAATATGGGGAAACAATGTGGCATTCAGACAACTGAAGCATATAGAACTGAAAATAATATCAACCCAATTAAAAACATACCCAGACATATAATAATCAAGATCCTAGAAATCCAGCACAAGAATTACATAATGAAAGCTGCTATGGAAAAGAAATAGATCACATTTAAAGAAAAACTCATCAGCATAATGACAGACTTCTCTTCACAAACCACGAAGCCAAGAACATAGACCAGAGTACTTCAAGTCAGTCACAAAAACAAATTCCAGCCAAGATTGCAAAACTCAAGAGTTTGATAGAGAAGTAAAATATTTCCATGACAAAGAGCTAAGGCATTTCATGATGACAAAGCCAACACTATGCAGACTACTAAAAGATATCCTACAGAGGGATCAAAATGACCCAGAGTCCAAGAACGAGAATGCAAAGAACCCACCAAGAAGGGGAAACAATTAAACACAGCATATAAACGAGTAACCAACAGCAGGTAAATAACATGGCAAGCATAAGTGAGTACATTTCAATTATAACCATCAATGTAAATGGTCTCAATTCACAAATTAAAAAAAAATAGACTGGTATAGTTGAGTAGGAACCAAATTCAACAATATACTGTAACCAAAACATACACTTAATTCATAAAGAAATTTCAGGATGAAAGTCAAGGGATGGAAAACAATACTACATGCTCCAGCATCTCAAAAAAATAAACCTTGGGTAGAAATCCAATTCTCAGACAGTCTCAACTTCAAACCAAGAATGATAAACCAAGATAAAGTGGACCACTAAGTACTGGTTAGGGGAAAAAAATCAAGAGGAAGAGATAACACTCCTGAATTAAAGAAGAAACTACATACTATCTACAATTCAATGAAAATTCAAAAATAACCTGCCACAATACATGGAATGCACAAAAGAAGCTGTTAGAGGAAAATTTATAGCTCTGAACTCACACATTAAGAAAATAGAACATGAACAAATAAATACTCTGTTACACCTTGATCATCCAGAAAAGAAAGAGCAAACCTAACACAAAGACCAAAGATGGGAGGAAATCATAAAGATTAGTGCAGAAATTAATTCAACTGAGACAAAGAAAATCATGCAAAGGATTAAAGAATCAAAAACTTGGTTCTTTGAAAGATTAAATATAATTGATAAGCCCCTTAGCAAACATCATCAAAAGAGGAAGAAATAAAACACAAATTCAAGCAGTAAGGAATGAAAAGGGCAAAATTACCACAGAACCAGTGGAGATCCAGAAGATCATTATTAGCTACTTTGAGAATCTTTACTCTCACAGAATAGAACACACACATGAAATGGACAGATTCCTACAAAGGAACAATTTATTAAAACTGAATAAAGAAGATATAAGAATTTTCATTAACTGCAAAAAGTAGACAGGAAATACAATCAGAAATAATTTCTGAAGCAAGAAAGAATAGCTATAATGAAAAAATTTACAAGTGCTTCTAAAGAAGACGCTGATATAGATTAGAGGAGAATAAAAAATGATGGAATCCTCGAATGCCCAATATAGAAATGCAAAAGATCGCATGAAGCAGTTTCAAAGATACACAAGAAAGTAAAATCTTAACCACAAGGAGACAAGACTGTATAAATAGAAGCGAAGATAGAATTTCAGATCTTGAAGATACAGTTGCGGGTAGTGAAAATGTAAGAAAGTATCTCCTAAAAACAACCAGGATGCAGGAAAAAATAGTTCAACATCTACAAGATGATGCAAAGATGAACAACATGAGACTAATAGGCATCAATGAGAAAGGAGTCAATATAAAAGATTTGAAAAGAATATGGGCAGAAGTAATAGCAGAAAACTTTCCAAATATGAGAAAACAGTCTGGCCTTCAGATAACCAAAGCATAAACAAATGTAAATAACATCAACTCACCTAAAAACACACCCAGACATATAATAATCAAGATCCCGGGAATCTAGCAGAAGAATAGTATACTAAAAGCAGCTAGAAAATGAAACATTATATTTAAAGGAAAACCCATGAGAATTTATATTCGTAGATTTCTATTCACAAACCATGAAGTCAAGAATATCATGGAGCAGAGTGATTCAAGCCTCCCCCCAAAAAAAAAATTCCAGTCCAGACTGCTATAACCTGCAAAACTCTCAAGTATGAGGGAGAAGTGAAATATTTCCATAATGAAGAACAACTAACAAATTTCATGATATAAAAGACAATTCTACACAGACTACTAAAAGATATTCTAGAGAGGGACCAAAATGACCTGAACTTCACAAATGTGAATAGAAAGAAGTCACAAAATAGGGCAACGAATTAAACACAGGAGAAAAAGGGGTAAGCAACTGTAAATAAATAACAAAAGAAACCACAAAACTCCCATAAACACATGGACATTTAACAACACCCTCCTCAGAAACCAATTGGTTACAGATGAAGTTAAACAAGAAATTAAGTAATATCTACAAGTTAATGAAAATTTAAATACAACCTACTGGAATTCATGGAATACATTGAAAGCAGTTCTTAGAGGGAAACTTACAAACAACAGTTGTTAAGCCACATGTCCTTTATAAGTCAACACATATCAATTATAGCCATCAATGTAAATGGTCTTAATTCCCCCACTAAAAGAAATACACTGACACAGTGGGTTAGGAAGCAAAAATCTAACAATATGCTGTATACAAGGAAAACAACTCATGAAAAAATTAATAGGCTAAACATCAAAAGATGGAAAATATTACTACATGCTGCTGCACCTCAAAAAAAAAAAAAAAAAAAAAAAAACAGAGGTAGCAATCCTGTTCGCATATAGTCTGAGATTCAAACCAACCTTGATGGAATGAAATAAAGGACACTACATACAGGTTATGAGAAAATTCAAGTTGAAGAAGTAACACTCATAAGTATGCATGCACGCTTCATGGGAGCACCCAGCTACGTAAGGCAAATCTTAGTGAAAAATAAATAAACTAATATCCAATACCATACCACAATCTTAACAGGAGACCTTAACACCCCTTTATCCCAAATAGATAGGTCAAGGAGACAAAAAATTAGCAAAGAAGTAACAGATCTGAACCAGAACTTGGAAAAACAGGGCATAGAGGACATATACAGAGTACTGTACCCAACCACTCCTGAATACACATTTTTTTCATCTGCACATGTGACATTTTCTAAAATAGACCACATACTAGTCCATAAATCAGGCATAAGTGATTATGAGAAAACAGAAATTATCCCATGCATATTGTCTGACCACAATGCAAAGAAACTGTAAATAAATAACAAAAGAAACCACAAAGCTTCCCTAAACACATAGAAATTTAACAGCACCCTCCTCAGCAACCAATTAGCTACAGATGAAGTTAAACAAGAAATTAAGTAATATTCGCAATTTAATGAAAATTCAAACACAGCCTATTGGAATTCATGGGATGCAGTGAAATTATTTCATAGATGGAAATTTACAGCTGTGAACTCTTGCATTAAGAAAACAGAATGGGAGCAAATAAGTAGTCTAATGCTACACCTAGATCATCTATAAAAGGAAGAGGAAACCAAATCCAAAGTTCAAAGATGAGAGGGAATTATAAAAATTAGAGCAGAAATAAATTCCACTGAAACAAAGAAAATAATACAAAGGATAATGAAACAAAAACTGGTTCTTCAAAAGATTAAATAAAGTTGATAAGCTCCTAGCTAACCACAACAAAAGAGAAAACAAACAAACAAACAAACAAAAAACTCAAACTCAAGCAATGAAGAATGAAATAGGTGAGATTACCACAGACCCAATGGAGATGCAGAAGATCATTATCAACTGCTTTGAGAATCTTTACTCTCACAGAATTGAAGACACAATTGACATGGGCAGGAGCTGGGGAGATAGCTCTGTGGCACGAGTGCTCGCCCGGCAAGTGCAAGTTCGTGAGTTTGAATCCAGGTCCCAGAAAACAAAACAATGACCAAAAAAATGGACAAATTCCTAGAAAGGTACAATTAACTAACAATCAATCAAGAAGATATAAGAGCATTCAATAACCTAATAACAGCCAATGAAATACAAAATGTAATAAAAACTGCATTGACAAAGAAAAGTCCAGGTCCTGATCAATTCACCACTGAATTCTAAAAGAAATTTACAGGAGATATAATCCCAATACTCCTCAAACTCTTCAGTGAAATTGAAAAGAAAATACTCCTTGAAAAACTTCTGGAGGCAAGTATTATGCTGTTACCAAAATCAGAGAAAAAAACACAACTTAAAAACAGAACTATAGGCCAATCTCTCTCATGAACATACAGGCAAAAATCCTTAGCAAAATCCTCACAAAAAGAATACAGCAGAACATTAAGAAGATTATACATCATGACCAGGTTGGATTCATTCCAGGAATTCAAGGATCATTTCACATACACAAACATATAAATGTAATATATTATATCAATAGAGCCAAAAATCACATGATGATATTAATTGATGAGAAAACCCTTTTGACAAAGCCCAATGATCATTAATGTTCAAAGACCTGCAGAAAATTGGAACAGGTAGCCTCTAACTTAATCTGATAAAAGCCATCCATGGCAATCCAACAGGTAAAATAATTTTGAATCAGCAAAAACTGAAGACTTTTTCGCATAGATCTAGTACAAGACAAGGATGCCCTCTATTACCACTCTTATTTGATATAGTTCTGCAGTCACTAGTTACAGCCATTACACAAAATTGAGAAAAAAATAGTAAAAATAAGAAAACAAAAAGTTAAACCATACTTATTTGCAGATGACATAGTAGTCTACTTGAAAGATGAAAAAATCTCCACCAAGAAGCTACTAGAACTAACACACAAATTCAGTAGCATAGCAGATACAAAGTCTATACTCAAAACTTAGTAACATTCCTCTACACAGATAACAAACACAGTGAAAAATTACAAAATAAATACCTTTTAGCATATCAGAAAATGCAATGCTTACAAATTAATCCAACTAAAGAGTAAAAATCTATTCAGTGAAAACTACAGTATGCTGAAAAGAAATAGTACAGTATTTCAGAAAATGTAAAAATATTCCCATCTCCTGAAAAGGAAGAACTAATATAGTGAAGATGGCCATACTTCAAAAACTATTGTACAGATTTAATGAAGCCCCCATTAAAATAACATCAACATACCTCACAGACCTGGAGAAATCATTCCTAAAATTTAGTTGGTACTAGGAACGACCTAGAATAACAAAGACCTTCCTGGGCATCAAAGATAGGGAAGGTAGCATTACAATTCCTGACTTAAAATTATACTCTAAAGCTACTTTGATAAAATCAGCATGGTATTGGCCAATAAATAATAAATAAATAAATAAATAAATAAATAAATAAATAAATAAATAAATAAATCGACCTGAGGATCAATGGAATAGATTAGAAAATGCAGAAGCAAATACAAACACATTCAAGATACCTTGTCTTTGACAAAATGTCCAAACACACTACCTGGAGGAAAGATAAGCTTTTTAACAAATGGTGCTGGGAAAAAATCTGTCTCTACATTTCAAAAACTAGAACTTGCCCTGAGTCCATCACCATGCAGTAAACTAAAGTCAAAATGTATTAAAGATCTAAATGTTAAAACAGATACACTAATTATCCTGGAAGAGAAAGCAAGAGGAAATCTTCAAGACATCGGGTTAGGCGAACAGTTCATGGGCAAAAATCACAATGAACATGTAACATTTGAAAGAATTAACAGCTGGAACTTCCTCTTTCAGAAGTTTTGGCACGTCAAAAGAAATTACCAACAGAATGAAAAGACAACCTGAAATTTGGGAAAAAAATAACTAATAAATATTCAGACAAATGTCTTGTATCTAGAATTTATTAACAGCTAAAAAGCATTTGGGACCCAAACTTCAAAGTCCCAATCCATAAATGGACATTCGAGATGAACACACTTTTCAGAGGTTGATATACTAGAAGCTAATAAATACATGAAGAAATGCTCCACATCACTCACCATCCAAGAAATGCAAATTAAAAGAAAACTTAGATACCATATCACCCCAGAAATAATGTCTGTCATAAAGAAATGTACCTACAACAAATGTTGGAGAGGCTGTGAGAAAAAAGGAACCCCTTTCCAATACTGGCGAGAATGCAAAGTGGCACAAACATTATGCAAATCAGTGTGGAGACTCCTTAAAAAACTAGAACTGGAAATCTCATTCAATCCAGAAAATTTCCCAGAAGAAATGATAACATCATATCTTGTACGATTTTTGTCTGGTGCCGAAAGAAATGACAAGAAGACCCAGTGAATGTAGCTTCAGAGGACTCATCGAGATTTGTCTCTCTCAGTAAGCCCAGAGCCTCACAAGGCTCTTCCTTTTATTTATGATTAAAACAAAATGGCTAAGGAGTATATGTCACTGCTTTAATAGATACAGCATATTCCAGTCACGTAGCTCACTCAAATACCAACAGACATGTAGCTCATACAAATACTAACAGACATGTAACTCAAATAAATGTTTCCAGACACATAGCTCACACAAATGCTAACAAATAATACTTTAGGCAGGGGAGGAGACAACCATTGATGTCACATAGCAGGTAAACAAAGAACAGGGTAACCATGGTATGAGCCGCCATCCGCAACCTTGAGCCCCAGTTTTTTGGGGACTCTCAGGCAACAGAAGGCAGCCCTGCCTGGGCTCTGTCTATAACTCAAGGACAGGGCAACAGCAGGAGGAGCCACCACCTGAACTTCCAAGCCGCAGCTTTCTGAGACTCCCGAGCAACAGAAGCCAAACCTCCCTGGGTTCTGTCTATAATTCACCACTTCTAGAGACACCAACTGGTCTTCAATCTTATCTCTACATCACTACATCATAGTGATATAGTTGCACCTATGTTTGTACCTACATATGCAGCCCAATTTTTCATAGCCAAATCTTGGAAACAACCAAAATTTCCATCACTGAAGAATGGGTAAAAAAGTTGTAGTGTTTTTATACTGTATATGAAATATTACTCATATATAAAGGATAATAAACTCAAAGCCTTCATATATAAGTGGATGTATCTTGAATATATAATCATAAGTGAAATAAAGCAGAGCTACATGCACAAATATTGTATGGTCTCCCTATTGTAAGAACTCAAAAGAAGAAATAAAAATGAAAAGACATAATGCACCTAAGTGGAAATCAAGAACTTAAGGATAAAACGACAAAGAGACAGAAAGCGGAAAAGTTAGGAAACATGATGAGGCAAAGCCATGCGCTTATGGACACAGAATGACTTAGGCAATGGTCCTAAAAATCTTCAACAGCTTTTGGAAATTAGCAGTTAATTAGTAGAATTCTAACCCTAACTAACCATATATGCTAATGTCTGTGAAGCAAACAACTACACTTAGGATAGTGATGTGTAAAACTGCAACCATGCTTGGAATGCCTGTTTTTCTCATCTTTTAGGTGTGTGCTACTTTTAATGTCATATCAATTATTGCTATACTCTCTCTAAAGTCATTTTTTTTAAAGAGTAATTATAGGGAAGAAGAGACAGGGGGAAAATGCCACAAGACTGACATGCTACAATTTTTTGTACGGTTAGATTTCTAAATTTCTATGTAAAAAAATGTGTAATTGCTTCTGTAAATCTCATAGGGGGATTTATAAAAGCAATTATAGGGATTTATTAGAGTATCAATGTCTGATGGAAAATATGACCCCATGTTAAGTCTAAGGCTTTTGATGTTCAGAAAGGCAGTGATGGTAAAGTATAACTGCCTATGTTATAGGGTATTAGTATCACTAAGCTTCTGTTTTTGCAGACCAAAAAATTACAGAGAAAGAAGCGCTACAAAGACAGCCAATATTTTGGCCCTAGCCCCTCTAGGTCAGTGAGGACTCAGGATATAAGAGAATCTGTACTGTAACATCCTAAAACTCAGCGGAGTCCCAAAGTTTCTATTCAAGGAGATTATGCGGCAACAGAGGAAATGGATCGATGATGTATAGGGTGCCTAAGGAAGAGTTAACTAGAGAGAAAACATTCTCTCAGACTTTCACAGAAAGCAAATTGGTCAAGCAATGGCTGTAACTCATCCATATGACTGACCCTGAAAAAAGTTCTACAAAACACAGTACATGGTTTCAGGGTAAATCCTGTGAGGATTTGACTGATCTTGTCAGATACAAAAGTTACTTTTTTTTTTTTTTTTGTCTAGGTCTTGCTGTAACTTGGCCTGAACCATCCAGTGGAAAAGTTTAACCACAAAGTATAAAAGGTAAAGCCATATTAATATGTTAGGCTCCCGCCCCTTCCTCTTTCTCTCGGAGCAGGCGGTGGCGCTGACTTTTGCAACTATGGCCACGGGCCAGGTGCATCTTCCTTCCGTGGTCTGGTAAGGCCGCCTGCCGGGCTCCTGACCCGGTCCTTACATGCAGGCCAAGATTAAGACTCCGGATCTTCGTGGCAAGAAGAAAGAAGAGTTGTTGAAACAGCTGGACGACCTGAAGGTGGAGCTGTCACAGCTGCGCGTCGCCAAAGTGACGGGCGGTGCCGCGTCCAAGCTCTCCAAGGTTCGAGTTGTCCGCAAATCGATCGCCGGTGTTCTCACTGTCATCAACCAGACCCAGAAAGAAAACCTCAGGAAATATTATAAGGGCAAGAAGTACAAGCCTCTGGACCTGCGACCCAAGAAGACACGAGCCACGCGCCGTCGGCTCAATAAGCATGAGGAGAAGCTGAAGACCAAGAAGCAGCAGCGGAAGGAGCGGCTGTACCCTCTGCGCAAGTTTGCCGCCAAGGCTTGAATAGCCTGATAATAAAACCCAGACTCTGGCCTTGGAAAAAATAAAATATGCTAGGCTGTAAAAGGTTCAAGTCAACAACTTCTGATATCACCAATTCTGCTGATAACCCCTTACTATTATGAAGTATTGGCCTATACATAGAACTGCTTTCTCTTAATTCAATGAGAAGAAATATTTGTACTAATAGTTGTTAGAAAACTTATTATGTGTGCATCTTGGACTCTGAACAACTACTATAAAGTCAATAATATACACTGTACTAATTAATGTGGCTCTCCTACTAATATGTTTTGAAACAGTCTCATTGTTATTTCTTCCTTATCAATATTAATAAAATTTAAAAATAACAAAAACAAATAAATTGGAAAAAACAGACTAACTCCTTGTATGGTTATATGCAATATCTACTTTAAGAAACCTATCCTTAAAGAATGTCATAAAAACCAGCAATCTTCAACATAATGCAAAAATATAACCAATAAACATGTTGATGAGTGAGTTAAATTAGCCAAGTAAATATCATTTTATAAAGTTCTCTACATGAAATCAAGAAACCATATGATTTCTTGATCAAAATGAGCTACTTTCTATTGAATATTTGATTAACGTTGGAGGCTTCCCTTAAGATGTTGCTGGAATGTGTAAAATATAAGAGACCTATGCCCTTGTCCCAGTGAAGCTTAAAAGTATATTTGAGAAAACAGTAATCAGTGGTGATTGTTTTCTTATCACCATCGTAACAAGTTCTTTGTAAACTTGTGAAACAGCACACATTTCATTTACTGACAGTGTGAGAGCTCGGGACATAAAGCAAGTCCTTGAGCCTACTGTATTGTGGCATCTCTAGCAGAGAATCTGTTTCCTTCTTTATGTCCTAGAGGATGCTGCCACTGAAGGCTACTTAGTTCATGCTCAAGAGAATTGTGCACTTTGTCATTCAGTGTTCTAGCAGATCTGTGTCCTCCTGCCCCATGTTCCCTGCCTCCTTCCATGAAGCTCACAATGCTTCACTTTTAATTCTCTCCCTGTCTCTGACCTTTTGAGTTCCCTGCCTCCCAAGATTTCCCTTCACTCACGCTGGTAACCCTAAGCAACACTACATGTCAAGTTCTTTATCTTAGCTTCACCAGAAAGATGTGATTTCCCATGTAAAAATAGAATATTTGTGGATTATCGGGCTAGGATGTGAACATCTGGGAAAGTCATTCTTCAACTTACCACAGTTTCAGAGAATCAGTATCATCATATAATAATAAATCAGGAGCAGTGAGATAGTTCTGGGGACTAAGAAACTGCTTTCACAAGCTCAGGTACCAGGGTTCAGTCCCCGGTCCTGCACGCCACTCTGAGCTGGCCACTGAGGTCGAGTATGGTGGTGCATGTCTACGATCCCAGTGCTTGGGAGGCTAAGGCAGAAGGTGCACTACAAGTCTGAGCTGTGTAGTGAGACTCTGTGCCAAATACATAAGTGGGTAAAAAAGGTAAGAAATCAGACTGGAAGATTAACAATCAATAATGCTTATACAGGCCTCATTCTTTTTTCTCTTATCTCTAATTTTCTTTTTCTCTGGCCTCTTCTTTATGCCCAGATGATAACTCTTTCATCCTAGTTATCATAGCTATATTTGTCCTAGAAGAATAAAAAAAAAGAAAAGAACTAAAAAGTTATATTGACATCAGAGGACAATCCACAAGAATTCTTCCACAAACATATCTTGATGTAGTAGTGAGAGGAGAATCAAGAATTTAGCTTTCACAACCAGAATTTTAGAAATGGAGAAGGAAGTGATGCAGGAAGAAAAAAACGATCTTTGAACCTGAAAAACGCTTGGAGAAGTTCTTGTTCTCTAAAACCGAAGAATGAATTTTAGGAATGAGATGGAGGTTTAGAAAATAATATTTATTTGGAAAGAAAGCTTCTGTGCAAGAGGGGAACAGAAGGGTGACCCTGGTCTTTCTTTAGGGGTCTTATAGGGCAAAACCATGTGATAAGGCGGACCTACAGTGAAATTAGGGGAACTTGCTTAGGTGGTCATGAGGTGAGACAAAGTCGTGGCTGACCAATGAGATTACAAGCGTCATTGTTCAGGTAAAGTTGATTAAATCCGGAGCAAATTAGGAAGCAAGTCACGTAGCTCCTTTAGGCTCTTTTAGGGTGATTGATACTTATTTAGAATATCAGTCCCCCATCCTTAACGTTAAGTGAGTGGGTGGCTGCATTTCTTTACTCTTTTGTTTTAAGGTCCGGCCCACAGGTGAGGTGCCTGCCTCTTGCAAAGCTCTATAGTCAAGTTGCCTTTCATATTGCCCTCTAGGGCCTGGCCCTATCTGACTGCTTATAATATTTCTGTCTAATTTGACTGCCTACAACAGAAGAATGAATGACATTAGGTTGTGTGGATGTGTGTGTGTCTGTGTGTGTGTATATATGTGCGTGTGTGGCATTTGATCTTTTATGCCATATTTCATTATTTTGTTAAGGGGAAATATCATATTATTCTAACTTTTCAATTATATGTAAATATGTCCTACATGTCTCTATTTTTGAAGGAAGCATTTTACTAACTGAAATGATTTCACCAGCCATCTCTGTGAGAACTACTTTAATAAACCTGATTTCTTTTAAGAAGAGGAGAGATTCCATGACTGCCATTTCCATATTTATACCTTCATGCTATACAGTTGCATTAGCCTTATGTAATCCCTGATTATTTGTTTTCCTCTTGGGACAATGAGTGGAGATTTAATAATGTACCTCAATAAATTAGGTTCTGAAGATTTTAGTTCTCTATGAATTAGACCTGTAGCTTTTCTGGTTTCAGACTTCATGGTGTGGTAACCAAGGGGCTGTCAATCAACTCTGTCTGCATATATTCTGAGAGCAGAGAGCAAAGCAAATGCACACTAGAAATGAATTTTGAACAGTTCAGTAGAAGGGAAGTTTTCTCTCACAGGAGCAAGTCACTCAGTAGGCATTAAGGTCAGAGCTGACGTACTTCTGTCAAAATGCTCCCAGATTTACACTTTGAGCCTAGAGTCATTTTGGGAATCCCCTGCTTGTCCTTGTCTGAACAGGGACTTGAGCCTTCTTGACCCTCAGGGCACTAAACAAACACTTTTTTCAAATTGTCTTAATTTAGGACACAGAACATTCTACAGCACTGCACATACACTTCAGTACAAATACTTGGTAGCTGATCTTTATTATTTGAGCACCAATAAATATTGTGTTTTTTCTGTCTATCAAACAGGACAATGTTTTAAATGCCAAAAGTATAATAACCTCTATGTTTTTCAGATTCAAAAGCATTTCTTCCACTAAGGCATTTGACTTTTTCTAAGGACTGAATGCAATAAAGGTCAGTGCTAGCAATTGTATTTATTTTTGTGTGAAATTGTTTTTGCATTATGGTCTCATTTCAGCTCATTTTAAAGAAAGATTATCAAGAGAGCTGGGGAGATAGCTCAGTGACACATGTGCCTGCCTGGCACGTGCAAGGTCTTGAGTTTGATCTCTGATTCCAAAGAAAGAAAGAAAGAAAGAAAGAAAGAAAGAAAGAAAGAAAGAAAGAAAGAAAGAAAGAA
>PVJA010023334.1:0-33100 GCA_004027025.1 Myocastor coypus | reverse complement strand
ATATATATATATATATATATATATATATATATATTTTTTTTTTTTTTTTTTTTTTTTACAAGAGTGACTTAAACACAAAATGCATTTGGAAGAGTTAAAAAAATTAATTCTTACTGAAAGTGTTAATGTTTAATTTGTTTGATCAGTCTTACATACCTATGTCTGTTGATCTATACTGATTTGACGATGAAAATATGTAATGCAACCATTGTTGAATTTTTCTTCTTTTGAAATTCTGTATTATATGTACTCTTGTTACTGTTTTTTTCTATCTTTGTTTCTGCTATTTTTACTGTTATAAATAAATAAATAGATAAATATATCTGAGGACCACAAGGGGAAAAAAAAGAAATGGTCTGACAGAGAGGAAGAAGATGAAGAAGATAATTAAGAATGAAATCCTTTGAGTAACAGAGTGGGAATGGAATGTGGGCAAGGAGAAGGGTTAGTTTCTCAAAATAGGCATCATTCTTTGATTTTTTTTTTTTTTTTTTTTTTTGTCTTTTTGAGGCAGGATCTCGCTATGCAGTTGAGGCTGGTCCTGAGCTCACTTTTGTAGCCCAGGCTGGTCTCGAACTCGCACCAATCCTCCTGCCTCAGCCTCCCAAGTGCTGGGATTACAGGCGTAAGCCACCACGCCCGGCCATTCTTTGATTTTTAAACAGAAAGAAGACAGAAATTACAGGACCAGGTGTGCAAAGCATGTCAGCTTATTAGAGAGGAGATGGAGGCGATTCAGAGGGTTGCATTTTCTTGAAAGATGAGGCAGGAGATGGTATTTTAGAGGGAAAAAGTGACAAAAGAGTGAGGAAAGGGAAATAGTCACTTTAGAAAGTGAGAAATCAAGGCTTTTTAGGGGAAAAGAGAACATTTGGTGTGCAATACTGAGCGCTACTTGTCACTTAAGGCCCTTATCTTCCAGGGAAATCAATGAACCCAGATGGATAAGTTTCCCCAAGAATAACCAGCTGTTAGCACAACTTATGATAGTGGGAGCTTGCAGTAGCATCCATGTCTGTCCTGTTGTGGCTTGTGTGTAGGTGTCCCCCCAAATCTTCAGGCACTCATGGGGCAGCTTCTGGAGTTTGTGACTGATTCTTGATCCAATGCTGGGATTATGGGGGTGTGTGTCCTGGGGCAGATACTGTGCATTACAATGTGAGGAAGGGACAAAGGCCAGCCAGCTGCCTGAGCTGCAGCCCCTCCCTTGCCTACTTGCTCTTTGCTGCTGCCATGAAAGGTTACTCTCTGCCATGTGCCACTCTCTCTTGGAGCCAGCCAGGTATGGACTGAAACCTCCACTAACTGTGAGCTAAACAAACCTTTCCTTCCTTCATTTTTGGGGGTCAGGTATTTGTCCCAGCAACAAAAGAAGAGTAACCGAGACACATCCAGATAGATGTCAATCAGCAGAGATGACTGTACAGAGAAGATGTGCTACATACACACAGCACAATGCCTCTCAGCCACAAAGATAGTTAGGTGTGAGTCATTTGTAGGAAAACGGATGCACCTTAATGACCATAATGCTAAGTGAAATACATCAAACACAGAAAAGTTCAGTATCACATAGCTTTTCTTTTACAAAAACCCTAAGATATAAATGATTTAATGAGCTTAATAAAAGTTAAATGATAGGAAAACAGGGAGATAAACTTTGTAGAAAAATGAAGGAAATCTAGAGGTCAGGGTAGGAATGTAGGGAAGAAGTAAAAATGATTACAGTACAATATTTGCACAAATAAGTTTCCCAAAATGAGTGCAATTATTGTGTATCAAAAATGTATACTAATAAAAAAATAGCTGACAATCTGTGCATTGGATTTTTGTCACAATGACCAAACACCCAAGGAAAACAATTTAACAGATTTGCTGTGACTCATGGGCCTCAGAGGCTTCACTTCATGCTCCTTGGCTCTGTTACTTCCAGGTGTGGGTGAGGCAGAAACCCCAGGATGGAGGAGACCTGCCCACCCCCAGGCAGCCGGGGGTAGAGTGAATGGAGAAGAACCCAAGAAGAAGGGCAGGACCACATACGGTCCCTGAGGTCACAAGCCCACAACCCAGTCCCTTTCAGCTGGGCCCCATCTCCCCTGTCACTCTCCCACATTCCAAGCGCCACATGTAGCTAGCAGCCACTGTCTTGGACAACTCACACTTTCATCATGGCAGGAGGCTCTATTCATATGCTAGTCTACAAGAAAACACAAAGCAAATGAATTTCATAAATATTCCTTATTTATATCTCTGCCACCAGCAAGGTCCTATTAGGTTAGGAGCTATTTACAAGAAAGACATTATTAACACCTACTAGTTCATCTTGTTCTCTCTAACAACCACACACACACACACACACACACACACACACACACATCACTTTCTAGCTTTATTTACCTATCTTTAAGTAACATAGGTGTAACCATCAGGCAGTAGCTGAGAACAACCAAGAATGATTTAATGGAACTACAGGGTCCAATGATGCTGAGACTCAAATTTGGAAGAGGTATCAGGCTGAAGAAGGTGATCCCTGTCTTCCATCCACGTTTGAGAGTCCGAGTTTGGGTACATTCTTGGGCTTCACGCAGCACTTATCTTCAAATTTGCATAATATAAAGAACACTTCACTCTCTTTACATGTTGTTCTGCACCTGCCTGATGCACCCCAACACTTCTTGACTGAAAACAGAAAGAATGGGGCAGGATCAGTCTTAAAAGAAATCAAACATCTGGGGGAGAGGGTAAATCCCGGCAGAAAGTAATTTTAAAGAGAAAAGAAAATAGGCTTAAAGACAATAGCTCTCGGCTGTGCCCCCCTCACAACTCCCATAGTGCTTCCCATTCAGTGACATGGGGTTGCCCAAGTAACCTCTCCTCCTTGACCAACTTCTCTGGGAGAAACAAGAAGACACCCTCTCTCTGGATTTCTTCTTCCCCTGTTATAAGACTCTCAGTTACTCAGTATCAATGAGCACCTTTCCCCTTTGCCCCCTTTGTCCTCCCAACCTCCACTGGTTGTAACAGTGAAAGGGAACAGAATCTGTTGTAAGCTCGTTTGAACATCTGTAAATCCTCTAGGCCAGCGATGGTGAGACCTAAGGTATGCGTTACTTGTTTTTCTTTTAAGACAAAAGATGTACATGTATGAGTTGTTGTTCCTAAGCCAAATCCTCCATATTCAGGTTTAATGGCACTGTTGGCACTTTGCAATAAATAAGTGAGTTTTGGGCTGGAGTTTGGGCACTTGTCTTTAAAATGTTTGCCATCACTGTTGTAAGACTTTTGCGAAACTCCCAAGAATGTCACACTTCCCTCTCGACAACATCCTGGGACTTTTCATTGGCCTTTACTATTCAAAGGAATTAGAAATAGATTCTGTGAAAATGTTCTACCTAAGGACCCAACAATTAAGGACCCAACCCCAACAGTTTTGGAATGCATGAAAAGTAGAGCAGAATCCTCAGGCAATCAGAAATTCAGCAACTATTTTCATGGAGGATCAAATATATCAAAATTCAAATCCCCTAGGAAAGTTTTTGTAAAAACTATCCTATTCTCTACATAGCATACCCAACTTTACACCCCACCCCACCCCTATTTTATCAGGGTGGACTTCTCCAAAACTAATCAGAAAAAGACAGTCAGAGGTCAGATCAAAGACACCTGAGAAGCCTTCTAGTTCCACAGAACTAAGACATCTGCTTGACTAGTGAGACCATCCAAAGGCCACCACAGAGCCTGCCAGCCATCTCTCAGCCCAAGACAGCAGAATCGCCAAACTTCTCAGAACAGGTGTCAAGTACCTGACCTGCATCCCTCAGGGGACAGCCTGATTACCTGTGACAGTCTCAGCCAGGTATAGGGAAACAGCCAACACCAGTAGAAGTTTCATGGATGAAGGGTGTTCAGAGTTCGGGAGGTGTCTGTACTAGTGAGACCAGAAAATGTCTCTGTTCTGGGCAGCCCAGACTAGTACTTATTGCTCCAGAGAACATGGCAGAGCTGTGATCAGTGAGCCAGAAAGGAAATAGTCATTTGTGATCAGACAGGAAGCAAGTAATCACCCATACTGAGGAGGCTGAGGGAGAGGAAAGGGAGACTGATAAAGTGATGGAAGCTTTCCTTTTAAGTACAAGTAGGAAGACAAGAAGGGTAAACATTTTTTATTATTAATTATTTCAGAGTACTAAAGAGTAAGAAAAAAAGACATGAAAGAAGATAGAAAAGGGGGCCCGGCAGGATGGCTCAGTGGTCTAAAGCGCCTGCTTGGGAAAGCTTGGGAGGCTTCAGGGACCGCGGTTCGATCCCCAGCACCACATGCTGCGCCAGCCCTGGGCTGAGCCGGCCATAAAAATGAGTGAATAAACAAGCAAAGGTTTTGAAACAAGAAAAAAATAAATAAACAAAATAAAAAATTCTTTAAAAAAAAAGATAGAAAAGGAGTAATGATTCTGTGTGTAGTAGGTTTTTCCAGTAATAAGGACCCCCTCATGTGTCCATACACTAGTAGTTCATTCTAAAGATACAGGAAGGATGGAGCAAAGGAAAACACTTGGCCATGACCACTAGAAATAGAATGTCAGGATTTCTGACATTAATAGGCAAACCGTACCCTTACTCTTAACAGTACATGTTTAATGGAAATAAATAAAATCCTTCTACATGAAGATGAAAACTAAAAGCCATTTATTATTACAGCTTCAAAATAGTGAACTGTGGGCTGACCAGATAACTCAGTAGATTAAAGCACCTGCTTAGGCAGAGCACAATGGCCTGGGTTCAATCCCTAGTGTGCTGTGCTGGTCCCACACACGGGGCACACTGAGACTGCAATTGAGATTGGGTATGTTGGCACATGCCTACAATCCCAGCACTTGGGAGGCTGAAAACAGGAGAATCACTGAGTCTGGCCTACATAGTCAGACCCTGTAGACTCTGTATCAAATGCATAAAAAATACAATAAGATATATTTAAAAATATATAGTGGACTGCATTACCAACCCCAGCTTCTCACCCCTACTAGAACCCACACATTTGCCAAGATTTTGTTCTAGGATAAGCATATTTCACTATTCCTTTATTTGGCTCTTGGCATATGGCTTGCTTTGGTCAATAATGCTATCATGGCAAAATTGATAATAGCTCTGCGCTTAGGCTGTACAGCTGATGAATTTTCCCATTTGCTCTTCTGTGCCTCTGCTAACACTGTGAGAGGAGTGTGTCCAAGGAGAATGGTAGATGCGTGGAGGTAAGCCACCCAGGACGGCTGTTATGGTTTACGTCTAGTTGTCCCCCCAAAGCCTCATGCAATCATGGGGCATGGCTTCTATAGATTGAGACTTGATTCATGATCCCTGGGATTGTGTTATAGTACTGATGGGATTATCAGTCTGAGTAAGACTGAGACTATGGGTGTGGTCTAGGGCAGATATCCTAAGGCAGAGTGACTGAATGTAATATAAAGAGCAACAGAGTGACAGACTAAAGCTGTAGCTGTTGCTCTCTGCTGCACTGTTTGGTTGGCTACCTCTGCCACCATTTTGTTGCTGTTCCACCGCCATAAACTGGATGCTCTCTGCCCTGTTCCACTCAGCCTTGGGCCAGCCGAATATGGACTGAAAACTCCACGAACTGTGAGCTAAATAAACCTTTCCTTCCTTCATTTTGAGTGTTGGGTATTTGTCCCAGCAATGAGTGAAAAGTGGCTAAGACAATGGCCTAGTGAAAAAGTAAAAAAACAGCTATCCTAGCCACTGCAGTTCCAGAAAAGCAATCTACCCCAAACGCAAGTATCAGCTATTATGTGAATAATAAAGAACACTGCTGTTTTAAGCTGCTGAGATTGGGAACAAATACTATATACTATGGGTAACTAATACAAAAGGTTGGCATATAAATAGAAAAAAAAGACAAATGCTTTTTAATGCAATGATAGCAAGGTTTATCACTTAAAAATCATAGTACAGGTTGGCGAGATAGCTCAGTGGGCTAAAGCTTAGGCAAGTGCAAGAACTATGGTTTGATCCTGGCACTACATGCCACCCCATCCCCACCCCCAGAACAGGCTGAGCCAGGCACAGAGTCTGAGTCTAGTGCTGTAGGCCTGTAATCCCAGCTCTTGGGAGGCTGAAAACAGGAGGATCATTATAAGTCTGAGCCAGATAATGAGACCCTGTAACAACCAAATACATTAAAAAAGAAATAAATAGCTGGGCATAGTGGTGCACACCTGTAATCCTAGCATTTAGGAGGCTGAGGCAGGAGGATCAGTGTGAGTTTGAGACCAGCCTGGGCTACAAAAATGAGCTCAAAAGCTGGGCATGGTGGCACACACCTGTAATCCCAGCACTCGGGAGGCGGAGGCAGGAGGATCAGTGCGAGTTCGAGGCTAGCCTGGGCTACAAAAGTGAGCTCAAGGCCAGCCTCAACTGCATAGTGAGACCCTGTCTCAAAAAGACAAAAAAAAAAAAAAAAGAGCTCAAGGCCAGCTTGAGCTGCGCAGCAAGACCCTGTCTCAAAAAGACAAGTAAATAAATAATAAAATGACATAACAGCAGAGGAATACATTTCTTCCTGACATGAAATAAGACAGTTGTCTCTATGACAAATTAATGCTATACACCAAAGGTCATTAGAATTTTTCTGTCGCAGCTAATCACCTCTGCATTTATGGCACAGGAACCACAGACAATTTGTAAAGAAGGGAATGCTGCTTCATGCCATTCAACGCTATTTATAGATACTGAGGTTTGAATTTTATACAATTTATGTGTTACTAAATACCGTTTTTTCTTTCCTTTCAACTACTTAGAAATATAAAAACCACGCTTTACTAATGGATTATGCAAAACCAGGTGTGTGGACAGATCTAGACTGGTACACATTCAAGGTGAATAGTGCCAAATGACGCCAGGAAAATGGGGCAGACACATGTTCACACACTGCCGTGCAGGGGTAGATCAGAGGTAAGGCCTCTGTGAGCCTCATGAATCTCTCCTCAGATGCTTAGAGCCTGGTGAGGCCTGGGAGTTCTAGAATGTTGTAGGGGGAGATGAAGCCTGATTGCAATCAGGAACAGCATATCAGGCAAATTATCTAAAGAGGTCACAGTGATCCACTGCAATTAATGCCTTACCTCGTGCTAAATATTCACTTTTATACTTAATTTTGAATTTGTAATTTTGTGTTTTTAAAAGGAAGCTCAAACTTGTTAAAGTGCTACGCTCATAAAATCAGAATATTGGGGCCTGGCAGGATGTCTCAGTGGTCTAAAGCGCCTGCTTAGGAAAGCTTAGGCGGCTGAAGGGACCGAGGTTCGATCCCAGGCACCACATGCTGGCCCACCCTGCTCTCGGGGCAGGCTGAGCCGGCCATGGAAATAAATAAAACAAAAGTTCTGAAACAAGAAAAAAAATAAAATAAAAATTAAAAAAATAAATAAATAAATAAATAAAATAAAATCAGAATATTTCTCTAAGTGGAGAAAAATCTAATAACATTTAGCCTAAATAAGAATAAACACTTTTTTCTGACTAGAATCTCCATTTCTGAATATATAGAAATATCGCTGTCTCCCATATAGCCAATGCCTATTAAAGCAAGACTTATGGTGTTGGGAATTAAAAACAATATGGATTTCTTTCACTGAGAGATCTGGAGACTGAAATGCAATGGGCGCACAGCCACGGAGAGTCAGGCTGCTCTAACAAGCTGGAAAACTGGGTGTGTACAAGAAAATATGGGGGGTCAGGCCGGGTGAGGCATACCTGTAATCCCAGTTCTAGGGAGGCTGAGGCAGGAGGACTGCTGTGAGTTGCAACCTGCCTGGGTTACAAAATGAATTCAAAGCCAGCCTGGGGTACATAGTGATACACTGTCTCAAAAAAAAAAAAAGGCTGGCATTTACAGCTATTGTTGTTTTTTGGCGGCATAACACTAGAAAATGGTTGAATGGTTTCATACTAAGTTAAGCATATACCCCATTCAATCCAGCAATTCCACTTCTATGTGTTTATCTAAGATAAATGGAGATGTGTCCAAACCAAAACTTGAATTGTCATAGCAGCTATATTCTTCAAAAGAGGAAACAACCTAACAGTCCACAACTAATAAGCAGAGAAGTTGTGGTATAGCCATCTAACAAAATAATACTCAGCAATAAAAAAAATTCACTACCACTGCGCACTGCCTGATTGAACCTAAAAGTATTCAACTGAATGACAGACGCTAGGCCAAAGGAGAGCATAGGGAGCGTTCATTTGTGTGAAGCTCTAGAAAATACAAATCTAATTAAAAGCAACAGCAAAATCAATTGCTTCCTGGGGATAGTTGAGATTAGCATTGACTGACTTGGGGCACGAGAGATCTGTTAACATGATGGAAATGTTCTGTACCTGTGGGTCAAATATGCACAGTGACAGTGCACACAGGCCATTTCATGTAAGTTGGGTTTTGTTTTGTTTGGGGTTTTTTGGTGCTGAGAATCAAACTCAGGATTTTGCACTTGCCAGGCTGGCATTGTGCCACTAAGTGAGCTGTACCCCTAACTTCATTTTGTGTAAGCTATAGTTAGTCAAATTTTACTTTGAAATATTTTTCTCTTTCAGGCTCTTATACTAGGGAGACAACGCAATGGTTATGGGAAGAAACAACTGGGACGAAAACAAGAAAGTAAGATGAAAGGTAAAAAGAAATATATTGGTATATACACAGAATAACTTGGATAGTTTTACTGATGATTTCTGCTGAACTATTGAAAAGAGTACTTAATGCTTAATTTTTCTTCTCTCTCCTTTTTAATTTTTATGATTTTTGACCAAATTTGCATGCTTGCATCTTGTAATCTGAGGAACTCATTTAAAGACATATTCATATTCATTACATATTCAATATAACAACCATTGTTGAATTCCTGTAATTTTTAGAGACGTTTGATATCATTTCTAATGAGTTTTTTAATAATAAAATTACTTTTTTATTCATTTTAATGAGAAAAATAAAATAGCAATGAAACAGTTTCAAAACAGGTCAGTAGGATGGTTACAATAATTAATAAGTTGCATACTGTTTTGTCAGAGATGAGTATTCCACTGCAGTTAGAAAAGCTGTATTGGGAGAAGTCTTTAAAAGACCTTTTCATACTTGAAGCCAGTCTAAAGATTGTAGGTACTTGACTTTATCAATCTAATAGCTTTTTATTATACAAAAAATAATTTTAAAAGTTACAGTTTCTCAACAAAAAAGTTAAAAATAAAAAACTTGTGCTTATTTTATAAAATAGGCCAGCAAATGAGATATACGACATAAAATCATTGAATAAATTTTAAAATATACAAATCTAAAAGGTATATATTAAAACATGAGAATACTTTGTGGAAAATGGAAAATGGTTGATCATGACAATGAAAGTCAATAAATCCATGAAATAAAACAATCAGAAGTCTTTGCACAAAACCAATTATGATTAATTTTCCATAAATCATTTACTCAAGCTTCTGCAACAAAGGGATAAAAAGAAAGAAGATGTTCGGCTGACAAGTGGCTTACTAAGGATTACCCACAAGGTGACTGGAGCCGATTTCCTCTCCTTCTAGAAAAGGCTGCAGGGAGGAGCCTGAGATGCCATCTGAGTTCACAAGACCCAAGGCAAGACCAAGAGCACAGCTCCCTTCAGTCTTGAGAAAGGGATTGCTTATTGCTGGAAGGATAAGGCACTGGGCCAGGAGCCTTGAAAGAATGGAGGGAGAGAAGAGAACGATTCAGCAGGACACCACCCTCGCAGAACTGTCGGTGGAGAAGACACTTCCCAGATACATCTGAAGACCTCCCCACCAGCACAGAGCTTCTACACTGCACTCTTATTTTGAGATCTATTTCTCCTTCATTAAGGAACGCTGTCACAAAGGCTGAGGCTGACATTCAAGGGCAGAGCACTAACTAGCCTAGCATGTGCAAGGCCTTGATTTCATGAAAGAAAGAATGAAAAGTTAAACTGCAAAATAAGGTTGCAAAATATAAAGATGACCTGAATCTATTGCCCCAGGATTTTGAGCAGTAGAGAAGACTCATAAAGCATCCTCTCCCTATTGGGCATAAGTAGTCAAAAAAAAAAAAAATCCTCTGAACTTTTGGGGGTTTGATGATTAGCTCAGTTGTTTTAAGGGGCCACCCAGTCATGTGGGTTGCAAACCCAGTCAGGTGCAGGGGACTGCAGTTCGATCCCCAGCTCCACATGCCTTGCCAGCCCCTTCCTTAAGGCAGCCTGAGACAGATTTAAAAAAAAAAAAAAATCCTATCTGGCACAAGAGACTGTGAGAAAAAAATACATCACTCCACAAGTGAGAGAGCTACTCCCCACTCCTGAGTTAATCCATTGGCATCTCTGCAGTGTTTATCATTCTTACTGCCTTAGTAACTCTGTGTGTGTATGTACGTGTACACTCGTGCAAGTGCATATGCGTGTGTATTACCGGGGATAGAACTCAAGGCTTTAAGTGTGCTAACCAGGTGCTCTACCACTGAGCTACACACTGAGGCCTCCACCATTTTGAACATTCTGCATCTCATTTTGCCATTAATTCCATTCCAAGTTTTTAAGAAAAGATCTGATTGAATAAAATTTTTTAAATCTGATTCATGACTGTTGTGGTTCATGTCTAGTTGTCCCCCCAAAGCCTCATGCAGTCATGGGGCGGGGACTTCTATAGGTTGAGACTTGACTCATGAGTCACTGGGATTATGTGTTTTAATACTGATGTAGGAGTCACTGGGATTATATGTTTTAATACTGATGTAGATTATGGTCTGAGTACTTCCGGGATTATGGGTGTAGCCTAAGGCAGATAGGCTGAAGTGGGGAGTGTGAGTGTAGTATAAAGAGAGACAGAGAGACAGACCAGTACTGTTGCTCTCTGCTCCCTTGGTTGGTTGCCTCTGTCACCATTTTGTTGCTGTTCCACCACCATGAGCTGGATGCTCTCTGCTCTGTTCCACTCAGCCTTGTGCCAGCTGAATAAGGACTGAAACCTCCCGTAACTGTGAGCTAATAAACCTTTCCTTCCTTCATCTTGAGTGTCGAGTATTTGTCCCAGC
Source organism: Myocastor coypus (assembly GCA_004027025.1). Classification (NCBI taxonomy): domain Eukaryota; kingdom Metazoa; phylum Chordata; class Mammalia; order Rodentia; family Myocastoridae; genus Myocastor; species Myocastor coypus. Next base: position 22,011 of record PVJA010023334.1, on the reverse strand, counting down.
AACAAGTAAAAAGTGACTAAGACAATGACCTAACAGGAACAAACCATTTTAAAAGAGCACAAACCCATGGAACAGCCTTCCCTGTTGACATCTGCAAATTCCCACTGTTCTTTCTTGCCAAGCATGAAGTCGCAGGCAAGAAAGATGAACTGAATGTATTTCAGTAAAATAAGAGAAGGAGCCAAGGACACATAGGAGACAAGCAAGGAAAATAAGAAAGCAGAAAGGGTTTGAGCGGATAGGTACACTTTTGTCTCAGTTACTTTTCTCTCATTGCTGGGACAAATACCTGACATCCCAAATAAAGGAAGGAAAGGTTTATTTATCTCACAGTTAGTGGAAGTTTCAATCCATACTCAGCTGACTCCAAGGCAGAGTGACGCATGGCAGAGGGCAACAGTTCATGGTAGCAGCAAAGAGCAAGAGCAAAAGGAGAGGCAGCAGCTCAGGCAGCTGGCCAGCCTCTCTCCCCTCCTCAATCTGTATTGCAGATTACCTGCCCAGGGTAGGGGTAGCATCCATACTCACAATAGTCAATCACAAACTCCAGAAGCCACCTCATGACTGCATGAGGCTTTGGGGGACACCTATGTACAAACCATAACAACTTTCCAAATAAAATAACAGCGGTAGAAAGGAATTAAACATTGTCCATAAGGAAAACTATCTCGGGATGTGGAAAGCCAGGAGACATGGGAAGGGAGGCACTCCCACTAATAAGCAGACCTTGCTATAAAGAGGACACTGGGGGCCAGGTGTGATGGCACACGCCTGAAATCCCAGCACTTGGGAGGCTGAGGCAGGAGGATCTGTGTGAGTTTGAGTCCAGCCTGGGCTGTAAAAGTGAGCTCAAGGCCAGCATAGTGAGACCTTGTCTCAAAAAGACCAAAAAAACAAAACAAAAAAAAAAAAAAAAAAGAGGACACTGGGGAATACTTGTAAGGCACATGGACCCTGCTGGCAAACAGAAAGGCCCCCAAAGACTGCTTGTCATCACTAACTACTGCAAGTTCTCACTTTGCCAGCTTCCTGGAATGTCGGACCCATGGCCCACTCTCCCCCGAAGGTAACCTGGCTTTCCCTGACATCCGGAGTAAGGGATGTTCGGGTTGTCACTGATCCAGAGACCGCCCTGGCTCACTGAGCTTTTTTATATTTGTTTAAAATCTAAGGCTCAGAGAGCTTACCCAGAATGTAGGTTCAATTAAGCTCTTTCCTTTGTGTCTGGAGTGGATGCAACATAACCGTTTGGGGTCTGATGAAAAACAGCAAAGAAGGACGTGGGCTTTTTTATCAGAGCACGCGTCCAAGGTTGCTCCTCTCCTGCGCCCTCCTCCTCCTCCCTGGACGCCTTCCTGGCCTCTTATCTCTAGTGTTGCCGGAGGCGGCTCTGTCCCTCCACACTTCATTTCCTTTGTCTTCTTTCCGGACCCCGCCTGCCCATCCTGACCAACCGGGCCCCAAAGAGCAAATCGCTGCCCTCTCCATGTCTGGCCATGATTTCATCTCTTGGAGAGCGTGTTAGGGTCAAGAAGTGCACCGCGCGAAGGAAGACTCCAAGAGACGTTCTCTCATGCAAAAAGCAAAGGGATTTTATTTTCCAAGCATGCATGGGGTTCACTGAACACGCAGGAACAGAGAGCCCCGAGCAGGGTGTGAGCAGTGTATTTAAGCCCACAGTCAAGGGCAGGAGGAGTTTTGCAAGCGCGGTTACAAAAACAAATGGCATTGGTTAATTTAAATGGTTTCTTGTACATTTATTGGCGGGGATACCTATGAGGAAGTTTAGAGTTGAGCTGCAAGGACGTTTCCTAATATGGACAACAGATGTTCGGTCGGGGTGCATTCTGCAAATTTTGTTACATCTTTGTAACTAGTGGTCAGGCTTATCTAAAGGGGAGGATGGGGACTTAGATCAGGCCGCAGTTGGGTTGTTCACAAGAAATAGGACATTCTGACATGGGAAGCTGTTCCCATCCTTGGGCTTATCTGAACTTTTAGCAGGTGCAGCATCAGCATTGGGTGCAAGCAAGGAAAGAAGCAAAACTATAAGTAGCATGTTGTAATTTTAACTTTTAAAAGATTCTAGAACTAGTCCTGGAAATTCCTGTACTAGGGCCATGTGAGTTTTGTAAAAATCTCTCTTACAAGCGGACTTCTCTATTTCCCATCCAAAATTACCCAGGCCACTTTGAGATGCTGGGAAGATGGAAACCTGGCAGCTTTTGTTCCCCTCCTTAGCTACAAAGCTTTCTTTCCATTTTATCCTTTGTTTCTCATTTTTTCTTTTCCCTTCTTTCCTTTACCCCTGCCCCCTCCCTTGCTCCCCTTCCCTTTTGAACAATTTCTTATTTCACAGTTTCAAGCACACGTTTTTGGTTCTCATTTACACATTCAGTTTCTCACAGCAGAGAGACAATGTGATATTGTGTGTCCAGTTTGTTTCATTTAAGAGTATGTTCTCAAGACCATACTTTCAGGGACCATTTCTATAGTATGTTACTAGAGAAGTTTCTTTGATCATGTAGAGTACAAAAGTATGATCTGATCTTAAAGTGCATCCCATTACCTAGAAATGTCTCAAGTTCGTCCCTTTTTATGGCTAAGTAGTGCTCCATTGTATTTTTTTTTTAAAAGCCACATGTTTTTATCCATGCCCTGGTGGTTGGGCATTTCTGTTATCTCCAAGACTTAGCTATTACAAACTTTGCTGCTATAAACATGGTTGTGCATGTATCATCATGACATGATGCTTTTAATTCTTTTTTTTTCCATTTATGTATTTGGTATAGGGTCTCACTATTGCAGCTCAGACTGGTACTGATCCTGTTTTCAGTTTCCCCGGCGCTGGGATTACAGGCGTGCTCCACCACACCCAGCCTCGGTTGCCAGTCCTGCACACCCGGGGGCAGGGCCAGTGCAGCATGCAGCACTGGGAATTAAACTCTGATCCTTGTGTTTGCCAAAGCAGGTGCTTAGTCCGCTGAGCTATTTTGCAGGCCCATGATGCTTTTAATTATTTTGGGAAGATACTCAGAAGAAGAAAAGCTATGTTAAATGGGACCTCTTAGTCCTACTTTTTTTGAGGAATCTCCACACATTTCCACAAAGATTCCTGTTCTTAAACACCTTCTGTAGAACACAGAAAACCAGCATTTGAAAATGAACTTTTTTTTTTAATGTATTTGGTACAGGGTCTCACTATGCAGCTTGGATTCATAATGATCTTCCTGTCTCAGCCTCCTCAGTGCTGGGATTGTGCCCCCATCTCAGTGGTCCACTCAGCATGCCCAGGGGGCAGGGCTAGCACAGCATGTGGTGCTGGGGATCAAACCCTGGTCCCTGCACTTGTCCAAGCAGATGCTTAGTCTGTTGAGCTATCTGGCCTTCAAAAAAGCATACAAAATAGACTTACTAAATTAATCAAATCTTGAGTATCTGTTTTGTGTGAGGTACTGTGCTAAACATCAGGAATTTGGAACAGTGTAGGATACTGTCATCTCAGAGTCAATCCTACTGTATTAGGAAAAAATGTATCATATCACAACAATGGCTTATGAGAACAAAAGTTGATTTCCCCCTCATATTGTGCAGCCATGGCAGCTTGGCTGGTAATACTACTCCACTTTTTCTTACTGTGAAGCTGGCTGACTGAATGACTAGTCAGCCCATTGCTACTGCTTATGCTGGCAGAGAGGAAGGGAGGTCTAAGAGACTTGAGACTTGGACTGGCCATTATTTATCCTGACCTGGGAAGTCATGTGTAATTACCTCTCAACTCAGGAGCACCACTGTGACATGGCCCCATCCAACCATGAGAGAGCCAAATCGGCTTAGAATGCATAAAACCAGAAGGAGGAAAACAACAAAAATAATGAAGAAATTGGAGACCTTGCACACTTTGAGAATATAAAATGGTGCTACTCTAAAAAAAATGCCCTTGGAGCACTGGGGAGATAGCTCAGCCATCTAAGTGCCTGCCTTACATGCACAAGGACCTGAGTTCAATCACCAGCCCCAAAACCCCTGTGCTAGCCACTGAAACCGGGCATGCTGGTACACACCTGTAATCCCAGTGCTGGGGAGGCTGAAATAGGAGGATCACCATGAGTCCCAGCTGTGTAGCGATACCTTGTACCACATGAAAAAATAAATAAAATTTTGAAATGCCTTGAAGTTTTCTCAAAAACCTTCAAGATAGAAATACTCCCATTACCCAACAATCTCACCTCTGCATATATATTCAAATGGATTAAAAGCAGCATCTCAAAGAGATATTTGCATGAACTCATACTTGTGGCAGCACTGCTTACAATAGCGAAAATATGGAAGCAAAATGAATGTGCCCTTAAACGAATTCACTTATCCATAATTGAATAAGTAAAGGAAATATGGTATATACAATAGAATACTAGTCACCCTTTAAAGGAAATAAATTCTACAGTCAGTGAGGACACAAATGAACCTTGAGGATACTGTGCTAAGTGTAATAAATCAGTCAGAGGGAAAAATACATACCATACTGTACCACATATTTCCATTATAGAAGGTATACAAATAGTAAAATTTATATAAACAAAGATAGGCCCATGGTTTTTGGGGTCAGCAGGAAAGGAAATTGGGAAAACATAAATTTTCAATTTAAATAACATCTACAGGGCTGGGAGATAGCTCAGTAGAATTAAGTGTTTTCCTGGCAAGCACAAGGACCTGAGTTCAATCCCCAGTCTGGCAAAAATAAATAAATAAATAAATAAATAAATAAATAAATAAATAACATATACAAGTTCTAGAGTTTGTACAACATGGTAACTGTAATCAACAATAATGTATTACACACTTAAATTTTTGTTAAAACCATAGATCTCATTAAATGTTATTATTACATATAAAATTTTGTAAAAAGAATGCATGAATCCAGAATATCTGATGGACACCATTAATGTCTATCAAGTATGTTTTTACAGTGGTCAAGCAGAATGGTTATAAGTAAGTAAATAAATAAATTAGTACAGAGCATGCTGTGTTAAATTAAAATTTAAAACAAGTGGAGGGAACAATCTCCAAAGGCAGGAGTAACAAGGAGAGGGTTTGTGGCAGATCTTCTCCATGCCTGGGAGGAGAACAAATTTCAGAGAACTTGTGCAGGAAGGACAGGTACTCCAGGCAGCAAGGCAGTATGCCAGAGGAGTTATAGTGAGAGTGCAGGAGAGTCTATGTTCTCCCTCCAACACTAAGCAGAGTAGCTCCATATGGATCTGATGCATAAAGTTTGCTGTAAATCTTGATACTTGGAAAAAAAAATTCTGCTCCTCTAGTTATTTTGAAATATGCAACCAGAAGACCAGAGAATTTACCTGATTTTACTATCACACATTATATGCTGTATTAAATTATGACACTGCACATCATGAATAAGTATAAATATTGTGTCCCTTGAAAAAACTGCCTAATTAAAAAATAAAAAGTCTCCTGATTTTTTTTAAAAAGTCCAAAAAAATAATAAATAAATAAATAAATAAATAAAAAGCCGGGCGTGGTGGCTCACGCCTGTAATCCCAGCACTCAGGAGGCTGAGGCAGTAGGATTGGTGAGAGTTCAAGACCAGCCTGGGCTACAAAAGTGAGCTCAGGACCAGCCTCAACTGCATAGCGAGACCCTGTCTCAAAAAGGCAAAAAAAAAAAAAAAAAAAAGTCCAAAAATCTGCAGTTTTATAAATTCAGAACTGTTTTTTTAAAGATTTTGAGCATAGATTCTTAGAAGTCGAATCCTAGTAGTTATCACATCAGATATGTATCAAAAGTAAGAACCCTCTAAATGTCCTTTCACTTCCCTCTTGAAATATTTTCAGTAATGGAAGATCAACACACGTCTAGGCTAGAGAGATAGCTCAACAAACTAAGTGCCTGCTTAGACAAGCACAGGGACCCGGATTTCATCCTGGGCACCACAGGTTGCACTGGTTGCATCCCCAGGCACAGCACACTGGGCTGCCCAACCAGGCTGGGCATGGTGGCACACCCCTATAATCCCAGCACTGGGGAGGCTGAGAACAGGGAGATCACTACGAGTCTGAGCTGCATAGCGAGACCCTGTACCAAGTACATAAATTAAGAAATTACTTACTTTATTTTTTTTTCTCTATTTTTAGGGAAGGGTCTACAGGGTGTTCAAGGCCTCAATACTAGATTGGACTGGTAATGAGTCTCCTGTTTACAGCCTCCAAAGTACTGGGATTACAGGCACACGCCACTGTACCCAGTCTCAATCACCATCTCAGTGCCCTGGGGCCAGGGCTGACACAGCAGGCCTGGGGATTGAACTCCTGGCCCCTGTGCCTTAATTTTCTTAAATATATGTCTAATTTCTCAAAAAAAAAAAATTCTTTCCTAAAGGATGCCAGACCCCAAGTAGTCATACAGGTAAAACCTATGGTATGCTAAATTACTTTTAAATTCCTTTTACTGGCTTCCACCAGATCTTAACTAGAGAAAAGGTCATATGACACATATTAAGGCCTTAACTAACTATACTTAGTGGGTCTTAAGTGATACCACAGCTAAATAAAAATTAAAATGAATAAAATAAGCCATCCTCAAATTGGATGACATTAGATATTGTAACAATAGTACAGGGAGACATACATACAAAATTATAAAAACTAAATATTGTGTATATATCCCTGATCCTTCCGTTGTCTCAATAACTATTCATGATATTAAATAGCAGATCAATAACATGTCAGATTCAAAATTTCCCTAGACCTTACCTTTATGTTCTTTGTAAAAAAGCATTATTGTCACCTCTTGGAGTAAATCATTACTGACTATGTTCATCATTATTTTATTGACTTATTATTTGGCCCATTTATAACTAACTGTTTCTTTTCTTTTTTTTTTTTTGTCTTTTTGAGACAGGGTCTCACTATGCAGTTGAGGCTGGCCTTGAGTTCACTTTTGTAGCCCAGGCTGGTCTTGAACTTGCACCAATCCTCCTGCCTCAGCCTCCCGAGTTCTGGGATTACAGACGTGCGCCACCACACCCGGCTTATACATAACTGTTTCTTTGGCTTTATCTCCTCCAAATTTAAAACTACATGCTTACTCAAGATAAAAGTGCCTGGTGTCTACTGAGGTCCTTTAGACAGAACCTTTGCAGAGTATCTCTGACTGCTGGTCAACAGCTATGACCCCTTTCAGACTGAAGAAGCCAGAGTGGTCATTGCCTGTGATCCCCTCACTGCAGTTCAGGTTACTTCTTCAAAGGGGGGAAATGTTGAGGCAGCTGAGTTAGATGGAAAAGGACCCAGTATCGAAGAAAAGATGTCTTGTAACTGTGGGAGAGACAGGCACCTCCCCCGTGGGCCAGCCCTCAAGACAAAAGACTAAACAAATGCAGCCATAAACCTCCCTTGAGACCGACATCAGCAACTGATCTTCTAAACAGGCATCTATCACCTTGTAAAAGGCCAGGAAGTCACCAACCAGGAAAAGCCCCAGTTCTGTATTCATGCCTGCTTGCTCTGTGACTCACTTCCCCATTGGATCCTGATTCATCAGTTTTGCCTGAGCAGTTATGCTTGAAACCTTATTGGTTGATCACAGCTTTGTACCAGCTCATGCCCACATTCTTTCCCATATTAGATCCACCTTATCTTGTGGTTTTGCTCTATAAAAATCCCTAAAAAAGACCAGATGCTTGACAACCTACTGAGATCCCCTTCTGTCCTTCTCTCAGACAGAAGCTCTTTCCCTCAATAAATAGATTCTGGTCTTAAAAAAAAAAAAAAAAGTGTCGTGGCTGGGGAGATAGCTCCGAGGCACAAGTGCCTGCTGGGCAAGTGCAAGGTCGTGAGTTCGAACCCTGGTCCTACCAAAAAAAAAAAAAAAGTGTCAATATAGTACATTTGATCATTACACCCCTCTAATTCTTTTTCAAACTGAGTTTATTGGTGCAGTTTAGATATACATAATGATCATATTCATCATAGGATATTTGTATCTGTATGTGATATCTGTTTCTCTTTTTTTTTCCCCATTCCCCTCCTTCCTCTCCTTATTTATAAATCTTTGTTTCCGTTTTCACCTCCTTTTTATAAGTTAACTGCATCTTATTCCTGAGAATACCAGCAGCAGGTCAAAGGAAGAGAGGAAGAGATCTCCCCCATGTTCTTTTTTTCTAAGAATGAAAAATGGCACAAGAAAAAAAGCATTAAAAAACAATACAAAAAAAATACAAAATTTCACTAAACAAAGTAACAGAGATTCAACAATGGTTGCTGTATTACATGATGTTATCTTCGAATTAGTTGTTTACTTTACCAGATATAAATGTGCATATTTGTTTAAAGACAAGAACAAAGCAAAACAGTAACAAAAAAAGCTGTAAGAAATTCAACAGATGGTGATGAAAATATGTAATATAACAACCATTGTTAAGTTTTTTTCATGTTTTGAAACTATACCTTTTTTTTTAGAATTTTTTTTCTTGTTTCAAAACTTTTGTTTGTTTATTTATTTTTATTTTTATGGCCGGCTCAGCCTGCCCTGAGGGCAGGGCTGGCACAGCATGTGGTGGCGGGGATCGAACCATGGTCCCTGCAGCCACCTAAGCTTTCCTAAGCAGGCACTTTAGACCACTGAGCCATCCTGCCGGGCCCAAAACTATACCATTTCTACTATTGCTTGTTACTCTTTTTGTGTTTGTTTAAGCTCTTTGTTTTTGTTCTTTAAAATGAAAAATGGAAAAAAAAATTTCTAAAGTCAAAAAAATTTATACTACGTTTTAGACTGAGGGAATTTGATGCCCATTGGTTATGGAATGTTGAAGTTTCCCATTAAGTTGCTGTTATCCCTCCCATTAGCTTTATTAATGTTGACTAGTTATATTTGGGACATCTGATGTTGAGTGTATATCTATTTCCAAATTATATATCTTTGTATTTTATTGACCTTGTTAGTATTAATAATGGCTTTAGTCTCTTTTGTGGTTTATCTGAAATCTGTTTTATCTGTTAGAACTATAGGCACTTAGGGCTGGGGAAACAGCTCCAAGGGCTAACACCTGTCTGGCAAATGCAAGGTCCCAGATTCAATCCCCAGTACTGCATGCTGTGCTGCTCTGTGTGGACTTGGTGGCCCACATCTGTAATTCCAGCCCTGGGGAGGCTGAGACAGGAGGATTACTATGAGTCTGAACTGTGTAGGAAGACCAAATAATTTTTTTTTAATTTTTTTTAATTTTTTTCCTTATTTCAGAACCTTTATTTGTTTATTCACTCATTTTTATGGCCGGCTCAGCGCCCCCCCCACCCGTCCAGGGCAGGGCTGGCGCAGCATGTGGTGCCAGAGATCGAACCGCAGTCCCTGAAGCCGCCCATGCTTTCCCAAGCAGGTGCTTTGGACCACTGAGCCATCCTGCCGGGCCCCAATAATTTTTTAATTTATTAAAATTGTAAGGGGCTGGGGAGATAGCTCCGAGGCACAAGTGCTTGCGTGGCAAGTGCAAGGTCATGAGTTTGAACCACGGTCCCGCAAAAAAATAAAATAAAATAAAATTGTAGATACTTTTGCAAAAAAAGAAAGAAAGAGAAAAGAAATTGAACAGGAAAAGAATAGTAAGAATTAAAAAAAGAAAAAAAAGAATAGTAAGAACAAAAAGAAAAAATTTTAGGCATTAACTGCTGCTTTTAAAAGGCCTGTCCTTTTCTTCCTTATTTTTACTTTTCCATTTCACCTCTTCCCCATTCCCCTTTCCTTTTGAAAAATTACTTCCCATTTCACATTTGGTTTGGTTTTTACTTACACTTTCATTTTCTCACACTAGAGAGACCAATACAATATTTAGACATATGTGTCCAGCTTACTCACTTAAGAGTATGGTCTCGGGAAGTGGGAGCAGGCCGGAGTCTCAGTCATAAACCCCAGGGCATCGGCGACAGTGGCAGTGTTGGAGATTAGGTGAGCACGGTGGAGCTTAGAGAAACCTGAATTTGGCCTTCCCTGCCCTTTTCCCTCCGTCTTCTCGGCGGGATCCCTTGCAACGCACATGGCCCGGAGTCCTCAGTGCAGTGGCCGTGTGTGAAGAATGAGCTCAAGGAAGAAAGTGTTGCTAAAGGTCATCATCCTGGGTGATTTGGGGGTCGGAAGGACATCACTCATGAGCTAGTATGTAAACAAGAAAGTCAGTAACCAGTACAAAGCCACAATAGGAGCAGACTTCCTGACCAAGGAGGTGATGGTGGACAACAGACGAGTCACCATGCAGATCTGGGACATGGCTGCTCAGGAAAGGTTCCAGGCCCTCTACCGTGGCGCATACTACTGTGTGCTGGTGTTCGGTGTGACAGCCCCCAATACATTCAAGACCTTGGACAGCTGGAGGGATGAGTTCCTCTCCCAGGCCAGCCCTCGGGACTCTGTGAACTTCCCCTGTGTCGTGCTGGGGAGCAAGATTGACCTCGAAAATAGACAAGTGGCCATGAAGAGGGCACAGGCCTGGTGCTACAGCAAAAACAACATTCCCTACCTTGAGACCAGTGCCGAGGAAGCCATCAACGTGGAGCAGGCACTCCAGACAATCACCTGGAATGCACTTAAGCAGGACACAGAGGTGGAGCTATACAGTGAATTCCCTGAACCCATCAAACTGGACAAGAACGCCCTGGCCAAGCCCTCAGCGAGACCAGCAGCTGCTGAGGGGCAGGCATTGAACACAGAGGCCTCTGGAACCAAGAACACACTTAGGCCTTCAACACAGCCCCTCCTCTCGACACAAAGACATCCATCTCTCACAGCCAGCTGCCAAAAGGAACTGTGCACCCCACCCCCACTCCCCCCACAAACATACACGCACGTACGGATGCATGCACACATGCAGGTCATCCCATGTCTTGAAGGCCCCAGGGGTCTGCCACCCTCCATGAGCCCAGAGCCTGGGGCAGGCGGGCTGAGGTTGGCTCCTGTAGAAATTGTTCTGGTGTGCAGTAGGCATGGGAAGCATAGGCTCTTTGTCCACTAGAAGAGAACTGTTTACAGTTAATCTGTGTCTAATTAGTCACCTGATTTTTTTTCTTGTGATCTTTTTTACCCATCCCATTCCTGTCCCATCCCTGAAGATCCCTTGGGAACACTGGTGCCCCTGCTTGTCCCCACCCAGGCCCAGTCGGTCAGGTTGAGTTTTGTATGTATCTGTTAATGCTTGTTAATTTTAACTAATCAAGATCTTTTTACGGTATCTATTTATTACATAATGCTTCTTAGAAAAGAATCTTACAGTACATGTTAATATATGCAACCAACTAAAATGTATAAATTAGTGTAAGAGCCGGGCATGGTGGCGCATGCCTGTAATCCCAGCACTCGGGAGGCTGAGGCAGGAGGATTGGTGCGAGTTCGAGACCAGCCTGGGCTACAAAAGTGAGCTCAGGACCAGCCTCAACTGCATAGCGAGACCCTGTCTCAAAAAGACAAAAAAAAAAAAAAAAATTAGTGTAAGAAACCCTTGGATGATGTGTTGAAGTCCTGTGATGCAGGCACGGAAGGTGGAGGGCCGGCCACCCAGAGACGACATCCAGCTTTCGGCAGTATTCTGTACAGCAAATCTGGGCAGTGTGCACCTCTCCTGAGACTGAGCTGGAAAGCTTGCACCTCCAGGGCAGCTGCCTGCTCCCTCGGTTTCTCCCAAGACTGATTTCTATAATCTGGTATGTGCTATGGCTCCCTAGCTATAATTTCCAAAATTGAAGGCCAGTGCCTTTTCAGTTCTTATTTTTCTGCTTTATAGCAGAACTCCTGTTACATCGGCCTCCCCTGTTCCAGGAAAGCCTGCCATCTGGCCTACTGTCCCTCCATCCCAGAAGGCACTCCCTGCAGTCCTTGTCCCATGTCTCTCTGTCCCTGCCCTGGGGCCCGCCTACAGCCCTGGCCTGAGCAAACCTCACCAGAGGGCTCTGTGTGAGGTGTAGGCTGAGTTCTGTAAAGAGATGATCATGATGCCAATAAAATATAACGGACAAAAAAAAAAAAGTGAGAGAGAGAATGGTCTCAAGGTGCATTCAGCTACCTACAAATGTCTTAAGTTTATTCTTCTTTGTGACTAAGTAGTACTCCACTGCACTAAAAAACACATCATTTTTATCCATTTCCTGGTTGATGTGTACTTATGTTATCTCCAAGACTCAGCTATTATAAAATATGCTACTATAAACATGAGTGTGCATATATGACTTTGCCATGATGCGTTTAATTCTTTGAAAAAGATACGCAGGAGAGGAAGATCTGTGTCAAGTGGGACCTCTAGTCCTAGTTTTTTGAGGAATCTCCACCCACTTCCAGTTGCAGGTGGCAAAACCAACATACAAAAAAATAAATTAAATTTAAAAAGGTAGGGTTTCTACACATTAACAACAAACTGTCTAAATAATAAATCAATAAAATAATCCCACCAGCAATAACTACAAAATAAAATACCTGAGCATAAATTTAACTGAAATAGAAGATTTATACACTGAAAGCTATGAGACATTGATGACAAAATTGAAAAAGATGCAAATAAAGGAAAACACGCTACAGGTTCATGGATGAGCAGAATTAATATTAAAATACCTATACTACCCAAAGCAACTTATGAGTTCAGTGCAAGTGCTATCAAAATTCCAATGATATTCACAAAAATAGAAAAACACTAAAATTCATATGGAACTGGACAGCATCCCACATAGCCAAAAAATCTTAAACAAAAAGAACAGCGTTCAAAGTAGTGTACTATTTAATTCTAAAATTTACAAGGTAATTAGAAAAACATTATAGTGACATTAAAAACAGACAGTTAGACCAAGGGAGTGCCTTGTGACCTTGTGTGCCTGCTCTTGTGGCCAACTGACTTTCCAACAAAAGTGCCAACAGCACATAGCGGGAGGGACAGGCTCTTCAGTGATGCTGAGAGCACCAAGGGCCACACGCAGAAAAACAGAATTAGACACCTCTCTCACACAATACTGGAAAGCCAACTCAGCTGGATGAGAAATACAAAGACTTGGATGGATAAAACTACTAGAAGAAAACAAGCAGAAATCTAAGAAATTTGGCCAGGCTTGGTGGCGTACGCCTGTAATCCCAGCACTCGGGAGGCTGAGGCAGGAGGATCGGTGAGAGTTCGAGACCAGCCTGGGCTACAAAAGTGAGCTCAAGGCCAGCCTGAACTGCAACTGAGACCCTGACTCAAAAAGACAAAAAAAAAAAAAAAAAAGAAATCTAAGAAATTTATCTGGGCAACAATTTTTTGGATAAAAAGGCAAAGATAATCTAGTGGTATCACATCTAACTTCTTCACAACAAAGGAAATAATCAACATTGAGTGAAAATATAACCTATGAAATGGGAAAAAATATTTGTAACGCATATATATAATAAAGGCTTAGTATCTAAAATATACAGAAAACAACAAAGAATAGCTGAGAAATAATTATAGATTGGAGAAACCTAATGAAAAAATAACTAAACGCAATATGGAATCCTGGATGGGATCCTAGGGTACAGATAAAATCTGACTGGAAAAAACTATAGAAATTTGAATAAGGTCTTGCAGCTCATTGTTGTAAAAATGTCACTGTCCTGATTTTGGTCATTGTACTAATGCTAAATACAAGGGTTTGATAACCAGGCAACTAGGGAGTACATATGGAACTACTTTTTTTTTTGCATATTTTAAAGATTAAAATTAGTCACAATAATAGCTTAAAATCTCCATGTATATAACTAGAAAAGAGATAGGTTTACTATTTGTACATTAAATATCAATGACCATCAGTAGTTATTTTAAGTTTCAGGATATTTGTATAAATATGGGCACTAAGAAAGTTTTGAGTAAGCCAGGCGTGGTGGCACACGCCTGTAATCCCAGCACTAGGGAGGCTGAGGCAGGAGGATCGGTGGGAATTCAAGACCAGCCTGGGCTACAGAATTGAGCTCAAGGCCAGCCAGAACTGCATAGTGAGACCCTGTCTCACAAAGAAAAAGAAAAGAAAGAAAGAAAGAAAAGAAAAGAAAGTTTTGAGTAAAATTAAAAATATTTCTATGATCTCAAAAAAAATTAAATAAATAAAATATACAGAGAACTCCAGTAACTTCATGAAAAGAAAACAAGAATCTGATTTTGAAAGGGACAAAGGATATGAAATAGACATTTTTCAAAAGAAGACATACAAATGGCCAATAAGCATACCAAACTTGCTCAAAATCAGTAATCATGAGAGAAGTGCAAAGTAAAACCACACTGAAATATCACTTTGCACTGAAAAAGATGAAGGACAAGTGTGAAGAAAAGGAGTACTTGCAGACTGTGAGTGGAGATGATGGACAGCAACGTCAGGTTCTTCAAAAAAGTTAAGCATAGAGCTGTCACACAGCCCAGCAATCCCACTGCTGGGCTGCTTCCAAAGGAAATGAAAGCAGTGTGAAATGAAAGGCGTGGCTGAACTCCCCAGTACAGCGGCATTAATCACAACAACCAAGATATAGAAATGCCCATGTAGGGGCTGGGGAGATAGCTCAGTAGAATAGGTACTTGCCTAGCAAGCACAAGGGCCTGAGTTCAATCCCTGGTCCCACACAAAAAATAAATAAAAAGAAAAAAAGAAAAGAAAAAGAAATACCCATATGTTGAGGCATGAGCTGAAAAATAAAACATGCTAAAATACACAATAAAATGTTGTTCATTTCAAAGAAAGAAAGAAAATCCTTCCACTTGTGACAACCTGGAGGACCTTATTTTAGGCGATATTTCATCCCATAGTCGCATCAAGGCAAATTCTGCCTGATTTCACTTACACATATAGCATCTAAAAACATCAGACTCACCATTGTTAAATTTAAACAATAAAAGAATTGAAAAAATAAAAATAAAAAAATAAAAATAAATAAAAACATCAGACTCATAGAATAGAATGATGATCAATGGGGTAAGGGGCTGAGGGAGATGGGGAGGGGTCAGGTACAGAACTCTCAGCTGAGTAAGCTCTGGGGATTTTCTGTACAGCATGCTGAGAATCTTAGTCCATTTGGGCTCCTATCACAAAAACACATGATTGTAGAGAACAGAAATTACTTCTCGGTCTTGGAAGGCAGAGAGTTCGAGATCAAGGCAGAGA
The DNA here is from genome assembly GCA_004027025.1 of Myocastor coypus. Taxonomy (NCBI): domain Eukaryota; kingdom Metazoa; phylum Chordata; class Mammalia; order Rodentia; family Myocastoridae; genus Myocastor; species Myocastor coypus. The sequence goes on along the minus strand of PVJA010023334.1, from coordinate 6,862 downwards.
GTTCGAGATATGGAGGCCATATCTCTGCCTCCAAAGTGGTACCTTTTTGCTGCACCTTCCAGCAGGGAAGAATATCCCCTTATGGTCCTCACATAAGGGGATGGAAGAGATGAAAAGGAACAAAGTTCCCGCCATCGAGAGTTTTTATAAAGACATTGAATCTGACTCAGTCACCTTCTAAAGGACATACTTCTGAATTCTGTTGAATTAGGACTAAGCTTCAACATGTTTTTGTTGTTGTTATTGTTGTTACTGTCTTTTTCAGACAGGACCTAGTACAGTCTGGCCTTAAACTCAGTGTGTAGCCCAAGTCCAAGCTGGCCTTAAACTCGAAGTAATCTTCGTGTCTTAGTTTCCCAAGTGCTAAAACTATAGGCATGCCCAGCTTCAACACAGTTTTTTTGAGGGACTACTATTAATATTGTAATGTATACTATATTTGAAATTTGCTAAGAGAATACATTGTAAATATTCTCACCACAATGGTAAAAAAAAAAAAAAAAAATGCAGTGACTATGGAAGGCGATAGATATATTGATTAACCTGATTCTAGTAATCATCTTCACAATATATGTGCATATGTGATTATCATCCTGCATACTTCAAATACATACAATTTTTTTTTCAAATAGACGTTTGTGAAACCTTAAAATATGTTGAGGAATAGGTGTAGTAAACAATGAAATGCCCAGGGCCTGGGGATTTGGCTCAGGGGTAGAATGCTTGCCTAGTAAGCCGGAAGCCCTGGATTTGGTCCTTGGCACCAAGAAACAAAAGAATAAAATGCCCTTAGCCATCATACATCCAGCTTCCTCTCCTGTATATATAGTTGTCTATCATTATTTATGAAGGACTAGTTCCCAGGACCCACCACAGAAACCAAAATTATAAAAATGCAGGCTCTCTATATAAAATGGTTTTCATAGAGACCACACATATCTTCCCATTGACAATCAGCCCTCCCTATCCATGGGTTCCACATTCATAAATTAAATCATATGCAGGCAATGATGTCCATAAACATACAGTCTGAACATGTGCACAAGTGTTTTTTTTCTGTCACTATCCCCTAAATGATACTGTATAGAAGTATTTCTATAATTTTACAGTATATTAGCCATTCTAAGTAGTATAGATAAGATTTAAAGTGCACTAGGCAGTGTACATAGCTTATATACCACTCTGTAGAAGGGGCTGGAACACATGCAAATTTTGGTATTGTCCGGGTTCCCTTCCAGACGCCATGCAACAGCTGTACTTTAATCCTTTTCTGGATAACTTATAAGACAAAAGGAAATGCAAATGCTATGCAGATAGTGGTAATATTATGTTATCTAGAGAACAGCAGCAAGTAAAATAGTCTTCCAGTAGGGATGTAATTGTTTTTCAAATATTTTCAATATTCAGTTGGTTAAATCCATAGATGAAAAAAAAAAAAAAAAAAAAACCCACAGATACAGCAAGCTGAATCCTCATCCACACCTTTCTGCTGAGCTTGATTAAGTAAACTAAGAGACAAACACAGTCACCAGCCAAACATATTTTAATTAAGCTCAGAAATCTACTGAGAACAGGCTGCACAGGCTTTTCTTCACATTCATGACCTTGAATTTCAAAGCACCAGCTCACTTCTGCAAGAGATTTGGCTTGTCCTTGGGCTTCACACAGCACGCTTTACCACTCACGCAGAAAATGAAAAATGCTTCATTCCTGGAGCATTTTTCATGGCAGGTGCCACGCTGCTTCCAACATCTTTCAGTGCTGCCTGATAAAAAGAGTGAAAACAAGGGTGCCTGTGTCAGTCATGAGAGAAGACAGGTCCTAGACTGAGAACAGTAAACAGCAGGCAACAGAAAAAGGGTTCACCTCAAGTATCTAGGATGGCACACAGTCTCGTACTCCCCTCTGGAGACCCTACACTGAAGCCTTCCCTGAGGGTCCCTCTCGGATAGGCAGTGGGCTGGGACAGTTGAGAGCGTGGGCCACTGGAACCCAGGATCTGGACATACAATGTGCCTGCATCACAGGCCAGCTGGAAGACTCTGAGCAGGTGACTTCTTTTATCAGAGCACCAACTCTGTCTCTTCTAAAAAGGAGATACAGGGGTGCTGGGGAGATAGCTCCGAGGCACAAGTGCCTGCTGGGCAAGTGCAAGGTTGTGAGTTCGAACCCTGGCCCCACAAAAAAAAAAAAAAGATAAAAAGGAGATACAACACCTGCTTCCAAGGTTATTACAGGAACAAAATAATGGTTTTTTAAATGATCATCAAATAAACTGAGATATGAGATGAAAGGAACTCAGAAAAATTCAAAATGCAAAAAATCATTTCAGGGCTGGGGATATAGCTCGGTGATCTAAGTGCCTGCCCGACAAGTGCAAGGACCTGGGTTCGATCCAGGTACCACATGCCATATGGACCCCTGAACCCCAGTTGTGCCTGCTGACCCAGAAACCAGGTATGGTGGCACACTCCTGTACTCGCAGTTCTGGGGAGGCTGAGACAGGAGGATCACTATGAATCCGAGCTGTGTAGTAAGACCCCATGCCAAATAAATAAATAAATAAATAAATTTTGAAATATCATTTCATAAGTCAAAATTTACATTGAAGGAACACATTAGCAAATAAAGCAGATAACAGCTTAAGAGAAATAGAGTGGAAAAAAAGAAACAGGAACCAATAGAATGTGCTAAATACTGGTGATAGGCAAAAACAATCCAATGTAATAAAATGGACCTCTGGAGTAAAAATAAGGAAGCAGAATAGGCACTAAAAACTACACCAAATAAAATTTCCTGAAATAGAAAAATATTTGAAAACAAATGCTAAGTAGACATAGAGCTTACCTGAGAATACTATCCCAAAACAGCCTATATTCTAGTAACATTCCTAGACATTACAGGAATAGGAAATAATGCTTAGAGCAACCAGGACATACAATGAGAAGCAGGGAAAAGAAAGTACAAACAGATTATTTTTTTTTAAGATTATTTTTTTGTTTGTTTGTTTGTTTTTGTCTTTTTGAGACAGGGTCTTGTTATACAGTTCAGGCTGGCCTTGAGCTCACTTTTGTAGCCCAGGCTGGTCTCGAACTTGCACCGATCCTCCTGCCTCAGCCTCCCTAGTGCTGGGATTACAGGTGTGCACCACCACACCCGGCGATTATTTGGTTTTTTTTAAAAAAGAGTCTCCTTAGACTTTTTGACAATAATGTTTTATGCTAGTAAAAAACTGATGTCATATATTTAAGATACTCAAAGAAAGAAGCAGTAAACAATGCCATATTTACCAAAACTGATGTGCAAAGACAAAGAACAAAGTCAAACTATTGGCCCGGCAGGATGGCTCAGTGGTCTAAAGCGCCTGCTTAGGAAAGCTTAGACGGCTGCAGGAACCGCGGTTCAATCCCCGGCACCACACGCTGCGACAGCCCTCCCCTGAGGGCAGGCTGCGCCGGCCATAAAAATAAATAAACAAACAAACAAAAGTTCTGAAACAAGAAAAAAATAAAATAAAATAAAATAATTCTAAAAAAATATCAAACTATTATCAATGGATTGAGACTTAGGAAATAATATTCCTAAGAACATTTCCTAAGCCTTACAGGAAACACATTGTAAACCAGTAAATGAGAGGGGAATTGATGCATGATAAGTATTAAATATATAGCTACTGTAGAGCTAAAATAAATGAGGATTTGAAATAAGGGCACAGGTGCTGGGGAGATAGCTCAGTAGAATAACTACTTACCTGGCAAGCACAAGGGCCTCAGTTCAATCCTCAGTTCCACAAAAATAAATAAATAAATAAGTAAGTAAATAAATAAATAAGGGCACAGAGTATGTGATGACCATATGTCCAGTAATATAGGAACAGTACATGAGAAAAATGATGGTACGATTTGCAAAACTTTTGACTAGTTTGAGTAATCATGTTGTTGTGGTAGTATTGGTATTACAATGTGTACGTGATGAGAGATAAACCAAATAACCAATTATGCAATATTCTATATTCCCCTATAACCTTAAAAACCAGAATTCTCAGAATAAGAAAAATAATACTGATATAATATAAATGTTAGTTCTGAATTTCAGTTCTGAACTGAAATGAAATTATCAGTATGAATTCATAGGCATTACTTTCAGATAGATAGATATATAGATACACAGATAGAGCATCCAGAGCTAGTCTAATATAGCACTAATAAAGTAAAAAAAAATAATGACCCATCTGTAGGGATTTGCATCCCCTAACACCGACATTGTAGTCTTAAATATTATCTCTCACTAAATACAAGGTACTAGGGCTGTTTGAAGATATGACTGCTTCTAGTTCTTTCATAGAAAATTATAAAATCAAGCCTACAATTATATCATACTAGGTATAAAAAAAGAAACTATCAAAGATTAGAAGTATGTAATAAAGACTCAAGCCAAATTCAAGAGGCTTTAGTGGCCAAGAATAAGACAATCTGTATTTCAGTGGGCATAACGATTGCAGCAATCCAAATAGCTCAGCAGATTACAGCTCCTGCAAGCAGGCACAGGGGCTAAGGCTTCAACCCCCAAGGCCTGCATCCTGGCCCCAACCCTGGGGCCCAGTGAGATGACAACTGAGACCAGGCATCATAGCTCACACCTGTAATCCCAGCTCTTGGGAGGCTGTAAACAGGTGAATCACTAGGATTGATCTAGTAGTGAGACCCTGAACACCCTGTAGACCCTTCTCTAAAAATACAAAAAAAAAAAAAAAAAAAAAAAAGATTGCGGCAGACTGATATCTTAGAATCATGAGCTCAAAATAAATATTTAGCAAAAAATAATTGTTTAAAAAAATAATTGTTTAAACTTAATGACTGATAGAAAATGAACACATTATCCAGCGAACTGATAAGCAAAGAGCAAGTCAAGCATTTATCCTGCCTTTCCTCTCTAAATTCTCCAATTGCCAAGATATCCAAACAGTGGATGAGGAGAAACAGCTCCTTGGTCAATATTTCAGTTAAAAAATGAATACTTTCCCAGTAGATTCTTTGTGCTTCCCCTGGCCGAGTCTTTGTTTGAACAGTACTTCTTATTGCCACCTGCCTGAGCATCCACCTGCCTGAGCTTCCTCCCCAGACCCTGAATGCTCTGACCAAGACCCACTCTCCACCCTCTGCTCCTCCCCTACAGAGGTGGAAGTTACCTGGAATGACCTGGAACAAGAACAGTAGCACAACCAAAGTTAGCAGAAAAGTCCTCATGGTCACAGGACCAACAGAGCAGGATCAGGTCTGGCAAGGTCACACTGCAGTGGGAGAGAGCTGCGGACTCTGCTCTCCTTAATCAACCAGGACATGTGTCACTTACACGTGCCTTCAGTTGCCCACGGGTACAGCCTGCCCTGGCTCAGCCTGCCTCCCTCATATCCAGGAATGTTCCCAGCATCTCCACATCCACCAAGTGGACCACACACTCCTGAGATGACGGGCCTCCCTTTATTCAGGGACCAGTAAGAATAAACCCCACAACAGCCAGAGGGATATTATTTTAAACATACATCATGCCTTGTTAAAACCCATCTTTACAAAAAATACAAAACAATGACAGAAAAAACAGTATTAGAAATGATACAAAATTGGGGCCCGGCGGGATGGCTCAGTGGTCTAAAGCGCTGGCTTGGGCAGCTTCAGGGACCGCGGTTCAATCCCCCGCACCACATGCTGCACCAGCCCTGCCCTTGGGGCGGGCTGAGCTGGCCATAAAAATGAGTGAATAAACAAACAAAGGTTTTGAAACAAGAAAAAAATAAATAAATAAAAAAGAAATGATACAAAATTACTTGAACAAAGTAATAGGAATTCAACAATGCTTGTTGTATTGCATGATGTTATCTTCAGATTAATTGTTCAGGTTATCAGATATAAATATGCAAGATTGGTTTAAAGAAAAAGCAAAATAAAACAATAATGAAAAAAGTTATAAGAAATGCAAAAGAAAAAGAAATAATAAAAAAAGAAAGAGAAAAGAAAAAATTAAGCATTAATTTCTCCTTTCAAAAGATCAGAAGAAATCGGCAGTTCAATTACCCAAACTAATCTGCATATGTACCTAAATATATCTTTTTCCCTTCTTTCATTTGTCCTTTTCCTCATCCTATTTTTTTCCTTCCCATTGAACAAATTCTTATCCTTTCACAGTATTTATCGTACCTTTCAGATTTTAATAACTCAGTGTCTTAGTTACTTTTCACAAATACCTGACACTCAAAATGAAGGAAGGAAAGGTTTATTTAGCTCACAGTTTGTGGAGGTTTTAGTCCATATTCGGCTGGCCCAAGGCTGAGTGGAACAGAGCAGAGAGCATCCAGTTCATGGAGGCGGAACAGCAATAAAATGGTGGCCGAGGTAGCCAACCAAACACGGCAGCAGAGCAACAGCAACAGCCCAAGTCTGTCTCTCTGTCTCTCTTTATATTACATTCAGGCTCTCTGCCTTAGCTCCCACCCTAGGCTACACCCATAATCCCAGAAGTACTTCCACCCATAATCCCATCAGTACTAAAACCTATAATCCCAGGGGTCATGGATCAAGTCTCAAACTCTAGAAGTCCCCGCCCAGTAACTCCATGAGGCTTTGGGGGGACAACTAGACATAAACCATAACAACTTTGTTTAATCAAATGTATTGGCAAGTGAAATAAAGCAGACTCACATGTGCAAGTATTTGTCTCACTAGTGTGAAAATACAAAAGAGTAAATAAACTCTGAAAAGTACAACAGACTCTATGAAAATGAAAGAATCTGTTCTGTGGGAAGGAAAAACCGAGATCAGAAAAAGGACAAAAGAAAGTTTTATTTGTGTATATATGCAGGATAGCT